>RXPK01002872.1:0-145564 GCA_004143645.1 Protaetia brevitarsis | reverse complement strand
GGTGAATAAGTTTCCTATCTCCAAAGAATTTAACTTAAAAAACTCGTTTTTTTGGGCGAAGAAATACATTTTTGACCTCCCATTTATGAGCTAATGATAGCTGTTTTGTTTCCTTCCATCGCTCCCGAAATTATCCGCAGTCTGTATGAGATACTATTATTTTAGTAGGCAACATATCCACAAACATATTTATTATTTATAGTATTTTAAAATAATTAAATCAAAGTATTGGTAGAATGTTGGTAGCGGCTGATTCAGACGATGCTTCTTTTCGTCCAAAGCGGATGCAACTAAACTAACATTAACAAGAAAGGTTTAGGCGCATGTGCTTCGTCATAGATGGGAATTATTTGCGTTATTTCGTCCAACAAGTTTACGTTTGGGCATTTTGTTTTGTAACAAAAGTTAATGGAAAGAAGTGAAATTCGGATTGTTATCATTTTTTAGATCTATACATACATAGTCTACTCGTGTATGCTTCTTGTTCAATTTGCAGCATTGCATTATGACCAGGCACATAAAGATATATCATTTAAATAAGCTTTTACTACGCAATACAAAGATGTTTATGATTTATCTTAATAGTCCATATCGACAAATTATTTGTCATATTAACAATAATTTAAAATTATTTTTAAACTGCTATGGTTTTGCTACTAAAGGTACATTTACACCTAGTTGATGTACATTACAAGACAAAATAAAACGTCGAAATTTGATAAATACTACTGCCAAATAAACCTGTATTGCTTATGTCAGTTGCGGGTTGTAGCGATATGTGATACTTTGAATCGATTATTTCAGAATGCAACACATACTAATGGCGATAATGTTGTGTAGTAAAATAATAGTATATAAAAAGAAAGTATATTCATGGCATAGCTACAATGGATACAGTTCTATTCATAAAAAAGGTACACCTAGCATTTTCTTTCGTAAATTGAGAACACTACATGTCCATAGTTTGCGTAATCGAGGAAAGTGTACCTTATCTATGGTCAAGGAAGTCACAACAAGAACGGACAATTAGCGTCGACACCTTTGATCTCAAAGGGCAAAAAAATCGTGACCTTCAGTCCGGTTATTCCCCGCTATTGACTAGAACCAACTCAAACAAGATAGTGATTGCGCACGCGCATTCAAAAATTACTAGCTACTGGGTTGACATGTTCCGTTATCACAATTGTTACTCGCTTAAACGTGCATTCATAGGTTATAAAAACCTCAAAAGCTATTTTGATAAGAGAGGTAAGAAGATTGACATGGATGCCTTCAAATAACAATAGTTATTCAGAAGAAGGAAATGTCGTTCACGTGTGTCAAAGATATAACAGAAAAAAAAGCTCTGCAACAAGATCGGTTTACGTCAATGCCAGCGTCGCATTTCGGAAATGGGTGATATACTTTTATAAGCAGCTTCAAATAATTACAAATCTTTTATATCCTGAGTTAGAAGTTATTTTGGATAAATAATTAAATATATCTAATAAATGTGAAATAGAAATATATTGGCTATAATTTATGTATAAAAAAAGCTTTGTAAATTAATATTATAAACGCAAGCAGTAATATTTTACGAGGAAAAACAACAAAAATGAGAAAGAACATTTAATATTTGGTCAATTGTTGATTTTCAATATATAAAGTATTTGTAATTATTATTCACTACTTATTAAAGTATATCCATTCAGAAAAACGTTACCATTGATGCAAATCGATTTTATTCTATCAGAACATTTTTCTCTGTTAATCTTTGAGATATGTTGAAATTTGTCTCTTCTAAATAATTAATGTTATCTGAATGCATGCATGTGAATATTATTTGTAATTATTCGCTGTATTGCCGCACAATAAACTACAAATACAATAATATATATGCCAATGTCACTTATATTTCTTTCATTTCACATCACGTTAAGTTTTGATAGCTGGCGGTTTCAAACACGGAGAAATTATTCGAAAAAACACTAATGCTTATAACGTCTTAGTTTCGACAATAAAATGGACGTTTTTAAATGTTTATAAATATGGTGTAAGGATATTCGTTGGCAAAAAAGATCTTAAGTGCACAACAAAAATTGAAATATAAGGTATTAGAAAAGTTGTGCATTACGGATAACAACTATATGACTTTGTTAGATTGGTTGCCCACGTGAAATGACCCCTCCATTCGCATTTAATTTTTAACATAGTGTACATGCATATTCACTGTTAGTTGAGCATTAATTATTTACAATGTAATCTGATTATGTAATTAAATAGAAAATAACAATTACATTTTTAGTTACTTTTTGAACGTGTTCAATTCGTTTTTAATTACCTAGTAATTCAACTATATAATAATTAACAATAAATATAATAATTATATATTATTTTATATAATAATACAATGCAAAAAAACTATTACTATTTATATTTCACAAATTTCTATTTGTAATGTGTAATTTTCAAATATCCCTATTCACAGTAAATATTATTCGATAGTATTAGCTCTTGTATCTATTAAAATTGCATAAAAACATGTTTTTAATATTTTGAGCAAATTTCAATTATATTATTATTTGACAAAAACTGTTTTAAACAAATGTTTTTGCTAAAATGATAACGTAATTAAATTTAAATTACAATTACACAATAAATTATAATTACAGCTTTAGTCATAATTACATTGTAACTGTAACTATTGAAGTAATTCATTACTTTTTGCGCAACACTGGCTGTGCACTTTCATTTGACGCATGCGCGTTGCTTTTCGTTACCTTTAACTGCGAGCACCTTGTTGTTGCATTTGCACCATCTAAATGAGCTTTTAGATGCTCAAATTTGTTTAAGTACTTGTGTGAATGAATATGCCTAAGTAATAGTGGTTCACTGTTTTGGCGCAAGAGCATCATAGCAGCTTTTATCTGTCAAATTTTGCCAATGCACTACTACTGAACATGTATGTGCATCCTCTTCTACTGGTCCCAGGCACAATATGAAATACCATACTGATACTGCTATAACAATATGCTGAATAACATGTTAACAATCATATTTGTTGTATTAAAGTAATTGTTAGAAGAGTATCTATGATGAATGCATATTTGCAATTCTAAAACATAGCTCAAGGTCATCAATTTTTGCTCTCTTATATCAATGGTGCCTGTTTGTCATCCTTGTTGACACATTCTAGTTATGCCATGAAGTAAATCCATGTATACATTAACCTAATTGAAACTGATGGACATTGTCTTGTTGATAAGTGAATATAACTGTCTCTGCAGTGCCTGCGTCAGTAGTCAATATATTACCAGCCATAGTTGAGTCTAAAAAATATTATTTTCATTTTTGCTTTGGTTCAATATTTTATTCTTTTCCAGCATCATATGCGACATATTTCCTAAAATTCTATTCATGAATTACAATAAACTTACTATAGCTTTCATCTGGTATATCTTCAAATATTACATCATTACTATGTAAATTTTTGTCTGCTTTTGCAGCCTGAAAAACCATTGTGTTAACAACAAATGCATCCAGCTCCAAATAAGAGTGTATACTTCTCTATATTTTTGTAGATATATTTTTAAAGGCTCTACATAATTATCAAATCCTAACGTACTCATAGCAAAAAGAATATCTTCTCCGTTAATTGTCTTTCGCTTTTCCAAGTGACAGCGTTCACTAGCTTCACTCGTAATAAAACTAATAAATTCCGATACACATTCCTGCACACATTCTCTGGCATCCTTAGCAATCTAAAATTGCTTGTTGGCTGTAAATGATACTTTCTTTTGACAAATTTACTTACCTTACCCGTTTCAGGTATCGCTCTTTTCATAATTTTTGCTACATTTGCAATCGGCAAAAATCGGTCCTGTTCACGTAATGGCACACCCATTTTATCACCGTCGTGATTGGAATCGTCAGTATTTCTTGGCTGTTAGTTGTTCACCATCATCTAAAAGATTATTTTCAAAACATATTTATAAATTACCACTATAACATACCATCTATATCATCTGTTGTACCATATAAGTTTGATCAGTCAGAAATGGGTGTCCTATATCATCAACTAATTCTGTCTTTTCCATTGTTTTCCAAACCTCCTTTTTGTGCTCTTGTGACAAAAGTGCAGTAGGGAGCAGTATCTATGGTGGATATGCTTGCAATCTATCCACTTATTATTTTTGTTACAAATTACAACACTAACACAATATTGGTAATAAAAAGAATTGGGTAGAATCAATAGAATAAGAACTACTCCTAGAAAATCCTCGTGGCCTCAAGTTGTTGATGACAACAAAAACATGACAACCATAAGACAGCCAAAATACAAAATTGGAAACTGAAAACACGAGAATATCAGTGTCAGTGCTGCCAACGGACCAGAAGTACTTTGCCCTAAATACCAGTACATACCAGTGCCCCAAGTTCCTCTCCATCCTCTCAGAAAATTGTATAAAGAAATTCAAACTGAAATGACAAATCATGAAGGTCATTAATTACATTTATGAGTTCCGAATTTCAAAATACGTTGTATATCAGCAGATGATGCTGGAGATTGAAAACCTAGAGAATTATTCTAAGATCAGGGAAAGATTCAACAAAATCTCCTAAGCTGACCACCGGTCCATAAAAATTGAACACCGCCCTCCGAGGAGGTGCACGGTTAAACATAGAACTTCAAACTGGAACGTTCATTGGTTTGTCTGTGTTGTGCTGTACACAAACAATACAAAATAAATCCGAAATAGTACGAAATATGGCGCGAGATCTTGTTCAATAATGGGCCGTATTTACGGCTTATATTTAAGTTAACAATGTGGAGATTACATTTTTAATTCGGTTTTTAATAGATTTTCAGATTGTAAAATTTATCACTAATAAACGTATCTAAATATATTATTTCGTTATCATTTTTATCAACAACGAAAATCGTGACAGGTGAACATGACGACATGACATGACAGCTCTAACCAGCGATAACCAAACCAATTGGAATATGTTTGCAGTTTATTCATTATAAGTTTGTTCATGTGCTTTGCTTCAAAGCTGAAGATCTACAACATGCATGTACTTTAAATTCATTTGAATTATTTTCACAAAAGTTATAAATCAAATAAGCTGGTTTTCTGAGTGAATCTTGTATTCCGAATGGATAATCAAACTCAAGAGAAAATTTCATCCCCCACTTCTGTAATATCGACATGCTATTCATCAGAAACATTCTCCGATGATCAAATTCCTACAAGTTTACTCGCGGAAGAACTGCAATTGGCATTAAATAAGGTATGTAGGGCAAAATGTGAACCATACAAAGCCATCCTAAATGAGTAATGTAATTTTGCAGGAAGCTACAGAAACAGAATTAACTAAAGCTATAACCCGTTGCAAAGAATTAGTTTTGAGTAGTGATCAGTGTTCTATAGAAAGAAAATGGTTAGTTCGTCATTTAATAGAGTTGAGGTGAGATTGCAGGAATGCAAGGAGGCACTTTTGGAATCCTCAGTAAGGCAGTATAAATCAGTCAACATATTTATCTGAACTCGACCATTTAAGGCATCCCCGAAATAAGAGCAGCGGTGTATCCAGACGTGTTATCAGAGGACACCATCTTAATTTGCAACCATTACTTCGTACTTCTACAACAAAATATTGTGATCATTGCACTGGTATAATATGGTAAGTATATATATATATATATATATATATATACACGGTTGCCTTTTCATAGGGTTGCTTTTGCTATCTTGGATAATATAAGAGAAATAGATTTGATCAAATCAAAATCATATTTAATGTGGAAAAATAAATTGATAATGGTTTTTCACAGCTAAAACGATTATTGTAAGTCTGATTCTAGTAGTTTATAACAAAGCCCCTTTATAACAGAAAGTCTTAATTTTCATATTGTAAAAAAAAGTTTTTGAATTAAAAGAAGAAAAGATTTTTTTTAAGTATTCTAAATATAACTCGTGACGTGAGATTGTGATGGGCAAAAATATAAACTGGTGTTTGGACTGTTTCCATTTATTGAGGCATTGTTCAAATTCGATGTTTTGCTAGTAGTTTTGCTGCCATTTTTAGAGTGCCACCAAAAATACACTTGAAGTATGTAATTTTTTTGAATGTGTTGCACTATTGATTTTCCCTAATTAAGAAACACTGACTCTTTGTTCGTCAAGATAGCAGGTCTCCTTGTTAAAACATAATACACGTCTCAGCTCATAGGTTCCAACCCATAATTTTTTTATTTGTAGATTTTTTTTAATGAAATTCAAAATATAGTGCTTGCAATTACTTATTCTATATTGCAAAGTTCTCCGGTTTTAGCGGAAATATGATTAATTTTGAAATTTTAAATGCAACTCCCAATACACTTTTTGTTTATTTTTTGATACGGATAACACTACTTGTTAGTTTTCCTATCTGTGAACGTTGTAAACATGACACAAGGAAATTAAATATATCAGGTTTTTGTTTTCTGCTAGTGATGGGCACAAAATATGTCTGTATGTTAGAATTAAAGAATCCGCTACTTCTTAATATTCGGAATAATGAGTTGTTAGCCTTAAAGGGGTCCAGGAGTTTTTCGTGTATTAGTGGCATTCTAGATGGAAAAATAAGAATTCATAGTTTTGGTAACCGAGAAAACGAAAACTAACAAATCATATATGCATGTTTCCGGACTCAGAAAATTACGATGGAGTTCTCAAATTTGATACTGTTTCGGATAAAACCGAATGTTAAAAAACAAATGATAATACTGGATAAATAATTGACAACATACAGTAAATTCTGCATTCATTTTATGGAAAAATGTCAAAGTTATGGAGCGCCATCTATCGGCTGAGACATTCGGTATATACATATGTATACATATTACAAATTTTTAATTTAAGGAATGTGGTACAGGCGTGGTACGAATGTGAAGATTGCGGATACTGTTGTCATCACAAATGTATATCTGGTATAGTTCGCGAATGTGCTCATGTTGTTGCCACCGAAAAGGGTTGTTACGAGTTGGAAATTTGTCCTGAAGTTGGATTGTCATCACAAAAATATCTGTGCGCGGAATGTAAAACATCTTTATCCATTAGTAAGTATATCCAGACTGTTACTTTCTTTTTCCCTATTGCAATACGTTAATAATGTTGGAACTACATAGCTTTCCCTAGAGGATTATCATATTTGGTAAAACTTATAATGACAGGTAAATAGTTCTTATCAATGCTAGTAATACATTATCTATACCATATATTTCTATTAAAATAACTTATATCTCTTAAATTAAACAGGTAACGTCGGGGAAGCTCGTCGATGCGATTACAATGGATACTATTATTGTAGTGCTTGTCATTGGGGAAGTTTAGCAATCATTCCAGCCAGAGTAGTTCGCAACTGGGACTTGGCGACGTATCCCATATGTCAAGCTAGTTTGCAACAATTAAAAGTAACAATGAATAGGCCTTTAATAAATTTGAATTTAATTAATCCCCAATTGTTTAATCTGGTTCATGAACTAGACTTAGTACGAAGATCGCGTCAAGAATTACATGGGATGAGGAAATATTTGTTAGTTTGCCGGTTCGCTAAAGAAGACCATTTGCTGTGGAAAAACGTTGATAGGCCTCACCTCATAGAAACAACTGATTTGTATAGCTTACAAGATTTAGTAGATACTAGCAATGGGGAGCTCATCAGCAAGTTGCATAATTTATCAGAAGTATTTTTAAAGCACATTAGAGAGATTTGCCAAATATGCAAAGGCCGTGGACATATTTGTGAAATTTGTTCAAATGATGAGGTTTTATTTCCTTTTGACGTATCAGCTATAACTTGCGATGTTTGTGGAGCTGTGTATCATAAGAACTGTTTTAGTAGGAAGCATGAAAGATGCCTGAAATGCATTCGTGTCAAAGAGAGGCTAGAGAAATCGAATTTATTTAGTGATGAAGATGGTGATTGAATTGTGATCAGTGTTTTAAATTTAGAGTTAAGTTTTACTTATTTATGTGTATGCTGACTATGTTAAGGTTTTATAAAAACATTGAATGTAATATTCATATTTTAATTATATAATATTAAAAATAAAAATGACTCGCAAATTTGCACATCATTTTTTATGTGTTTACCCAATCAATTCTAATAAAGCCTGTTTCAACACTCTCACTGATTGTTAGATGAGCGTCAGAAGTATGACCGACGGAGTTAGTACCTTAGTTCTTTTTGTTTCTTTGCGTTACAACGCCAAATGTAAACATTTATGATGCAACAAAAAAAAAATTACGACGGAAGGAAATGTTTTATGAAGCAAAGTTTTGCGGTGTCATAGAAATAAAATGCACATTATAATTGCAGCTGTATTCGTGACTAAGCTACGTGTTTTCAATAAAAATCCACCATTAATAATGATTCGAGATTTTCAATGCAAACAGCTACTTGCGTTATGATGCAATATTGCTTGAATCAAATAGTACAATAATCTTGGGTTTGGCTTCGTACCGCAACACAAATAGAAAATAAAATCTCTATGGCGCATGTCCGTATGTTTTGTGATTTAACACAAAAGTTCAAAAAAAAGCTGGTAAGTACGTACTTTATCAATGGAAATTAGATCAAGGGAGCGGAATTCTGTTATGTAGCTCTAATTTTGGCTACATGCACCATTTGGTGAGAAGTATAGGAAAATCAAAAGTAGCGTCACTATTAACGTTTTTATAAAGATAAGATTTTTAGAGTTTTTTTGTTTTTTTAAAGTTTTTGGTGACTGATTGTAAAAGTGTCAGAGATCTAAAGCTAAAGAAACTGTGATCCTCATTACCATCAAAATTTAATCTTGCAAGATAATTGTCTTTGGAACTGAATAAAGGTAAAAGTTTAAACTGACATAATACACAAAATATAAACAAGTAAATCGTGTATGTTAAACAAGTGAGTGTGGCTGTATACAGAATATTAAAACTGTATGACTGAGCTATATTACTCTATTACCTAAAAGCAAATTATGTATAAAATCAAAATTTCTACCCTTCAAAACACGAACTTAAGCCTTTCTTTTAGTGATGGGAGTATTCAAATGCAAAACAGCAATGTTCTCGATTCCAGACTGTTCTCGAGACCACTCGAGAACTCATGAAAGTATTCGAATACTCGTTCTCGGTTCTCGTATTCCTAAACATCGATCTTTTTAATTCGAAAGACAGTATACGAATATTTGTTCTCGTATGTTAATTCTCGGTTCTCGAAACCCAATAGGTGAATTATAGATTGAATTAATTTATTTAATGAGTTAAAAAATAGTGAAACAAAAATAATCTGATGAAAAGAAGCTAATGATGTCCCAGTCAAATGAAAATAATAAATGATACAGCTATTAGAACTTAGAAGCACGATTTCGAAATCTGCTCTCGAGAATGCATCGCCGGATTCGCCGACTGAACTATATGTGCAGCCGCACACGATTCGAAATCAGGCATCCGACAACAAGTACTCGATTACTTACTAAAGTTCTCTATAACAATGTAAAAGCGCGAACTTTGCCGTCGGTATTTGAGTACTCAAGTATTCGAATGAATGTCTCGATTCTTAAAAGTTCTCAATTCTAAAATATTCGATTCTGCCCATCACTACTTTCTTTCTATTTTTATTGTTTCAGATATAATTTAATTTTTGGTTTGGTGCAAATTTATCTACCTATATATACTTTTATTATTAAACGCAAGAAATTTGAATTTTGTCAATTCTATTTTTTATTTCTTTTCCACAAATCTATGACTTGACACGACAAAATGGTAAAATGCAAATAACATGGTAAATAAATATTATCAGTTCACTTGTATTGGCAGCACTGCAACTACACCAACTAGCCAACCACAACAAATTTGTGAAATTACTCCCACCAATTAAGTTGTGCTCTTAATTTGTTATCTTTTGTTTATCTTTGCTAATTTTAAAAGTTCTAAGAAGTTTAAATTGAATTTTTAGAAATTAGTTAGAATCAGACAGAATGAAAACATATTATAAGCTATGTATTGCTATGATATTTATTGTACTGCTTTTATATTTTTATCATGTAAAGAGCACCACCAGAGATCAAGAAGATTCAAGAAATTTGTACAATGGCTTGAATCAATATAACAACAAAAGGTATGTAGAACAATTTGTTTTTCCCAAATTGTTTTAATGTACCCAATGGTTTCATTGTAGGAATATTGTTATTGCTGTTGTCACTTGTGGGGACAGACTTCAGGAAACTTTAACTATGATAAAATCTGCATTAATGTTTACAAGTTCTCAAATGCATTTTATTATTTTAACTGAAGATTACCATATAAAGAGTTTTAATGAAAAAGTAAATATTATATATTTTAGTTTTTATGTTAATTAAAAGATCATTTCAGCTCAGTGAATGGCAAAATCTTGTAAATGAAAAGTTTACATATACAGCTATGCCATTAATCTTTCCAGCAGATAATGCTCAAGAATGGAGAAAGCTATTTAAGCCATGTGCAGCGCAGAGGCTCTTCTTGCCTGTAAGTTATAATTTTTTTAATCTGTAAATGAAAAATTTATCCAGTTGTTTTTTTTAGTCCGTTTTAAGTGATATAGATTCAGTTTTATATGTTGACACAGATACACTATTCTTGTCACCTGTTGAAGCAGTTTGGGATCACTTTAATTTAATGAATTCTAGTCAAATAGCTGCCCTTGCTCCAGAACATGAAGATCCAAATGTGGGATGGTATAACCGTTTTGCAAGGCATCCGTATTATGGAAAATTAGGTATATTAAAGAATTCACTACCTTTTCTATAATTATAAAGTGAGTGATTGTTTATATAGGTGTTAATTCAGGAGTTATGCTTATGAATCTGACTAGGATGCGAGCATTTCAATGGGTAGAGTATGTAATACCTATTTATAAAAAATATAAGCTCAAAATTACTTGGGGGGACCAAGATATTATTAATATTATATTTCACTTTCATCCTGGCAAGTAATTCATAATTTAGTAATGCTAAGTAATTGAAATATTTATATTTCAGATAAATTACACATTTATTCATGTCAATACAACTATCGTCCAGATCATTGCATGTACATGAATGTTTGTAAGCAAGCAGAAACCGAAGGCATAGTTGTATTACATGGCTCTAGAGGTTTTTTTCATTCTGAAAAGCAACCAGTCTTTCAATCAATCTATAAGGCTTTCGAGGAGGTATAGGCTTATTGCTAATTTTTAATTTTAATGTATTAAAGTAATATTTACAGTTTCAGCTTGGAAATAATTTATACTATGACTTTTATATGCCTTTGGAAACTTATGTGGAATTGGCAACCGAAACAAATTGTGGGCACATTAAAAATGCTTACTTAATGAATATTAAGAAATGTATTGATGTGATAAAGGACAATGGTTAGAGAAATAAAATCTTGAAATATTGTGGCAGTTTTATTGAATGAAGTTCATAAACTTTCAAATTTAATAATTTTGCAATCTCTGCTTTAAGAAATATTTTAAAAGTATTTAGTTTAGTTATACATAAGTGAAATTTGCAATGTAATCTAGCCTATTTTTTAAAAAAAATGGATTTTTTTTTAATTAGGAAATTCCCGCAGTTATTATTCTGACCATAGATAATAAATACGTTATATTCTGACGTTGATTTTTATTGCGATGAGAGTATTGACACAGAATATCGTAACAACCAGAATGCAAACTCTTTGTCGGCTCATTTGATCTGAGTGGGTAAAATTTCGTGACCTTGATGTCAGTGTATCGGGCGAGAAGTCAGAGTTGGCTTCGATAAAATTCCGTGCCTGACAGGACCTAACTGAAGTGAATTTCGAGAATATGATACATATCTACGATAAAATGAAAGAATATCGCTTATTTTTACAATTATTTTACTTTCTTTTCCATTATTTTCATATTTTATCGACTTGCACTTGATAACACTATTTAAATTAACATACGAATATGAACTTGAAGTCAGCGACGTGTGCCTAATGCAAAAAGCGAACATAGCCGGAACCACAAGTTCTCGCCCGATTTAATGGCGGATCAAGCTGCGCGATGAGAATGCGCGAACCCTTCCCGCCAAGCCAAGTTGATGTTCTGGTTGTTAGATATTCTGTGGTATTGAGTTCACTGATTAAAATCATTGAATCGTATAACCAGAACCAAACAGCACATTAGGTGGAAATTACATATATCTTAGACCTTGATCATATATAACTAATATCCGAATGTTTTACGTATTCGCCACTAGTAATTGCGGATAACGGTGTAGATATCACGGTGATTGCAAAATAATCGTTGCCTAACAAAATATCAAATCGTTTATTCCGTTCGTATCCGTTAAATATTGGACGAATTGACTATCGCTTGCTTACTAATCGTTCAGCAAAATTCGTGCACTGGTTGAGTGTAGCACTTGTATGGTTTGGTGTAGTCACAATACTCTGTGTGGTGTCGACACATGTTGGTACACCCACGACTCTCAAATCGTAGTTACGTTCAACCCGTTCAACTTAATTCTTAAGTTACTTCTCGTTGTGTTAATTGATAATCGTGTTAATGCTGTCATTGTGATAGTAGTCGTCACAAATACCACACGCGACGCAAATTCGACCCGTGTAGACGCGGCCTTACAGTGAATTTATTATGTGACAATTGGCATGCTGTATTT
The DNA here is from genome assembly GCA_004143645.1 of Protaetia brevitarsis. Lineage (NCBI taxonomy): Eukaryota > Metazoa > Arthropoda > Insecta > Coleoptera > Scarabaeidae > Protaetia > Protaetia brevitarsis. The sequence continues at coordinate 132,885 of RXPK01002872.1, read as the reverse complement.
GGGTTATTGCTTTCTTTTGCTATACTTCACTCCCATTATTAATAACAAATAACACGCTCTAACCTAAAAACTCCTCTGCCTACGCCAAAATGCCGATTTTTAGAATATGTAGAAATCGAGTAATACAGCTGTTTGGCATAATACCACTTGTAGATAAAGTAGATGTGATCCCCAAGGAAAGCGAAACTGTAAAAAATGCGGATATCGGTAAAGTGAATGAAACTGGAATGGATAGATTGCGCCGAATGTTTTCCTTAGAGTATGCTTGCAAAACTAAATTTGAATGCACAATTTAATAAATTATACTAACTTATTTTATAGTGATAATGATAATATTAGCCCAGAAGTATCATCAATACTTCAGGTAGCTTGTATGAGTGCTTTTATTGGGGCCCTGTATGGTGGAATGGTAAATAGTCGAACTGCTTATGCTGATTTTATAAACAGCAATCAAGCTTCTGTATTTAAGGATCATTTAGAAGCAAAGGTATTTTTGCATTACATAATAGCAGGTATTTTTTTCAAATTTCAATTTCAGAAAAAATTGCAAGATAAAGTGACTACAAGCTTTGGAAGAGGTGCATTTCGTTGGAGTTGGAGATTATCATTTTTCTCAACCACATATATGTAAGAGATTTTACTCACATAGGAATCTGTTGTAATGATGTACCACTATTTAGAACTATTTCAACAACAATATCAGTGATACCGTGGAAAATTTGGTATAGTGGAACATTTAGCTGCTGGAATGGTATCGGGTTTTTTATATAAATTTCCTGCTGGTCCTAGAGCTTGGGTAGTTGGAAGTGTCTTAGGTAAAGGTGCAGGTTAAATTGGCTGCCTTCCTGATTCTAACTTATTTTTTTAGGTTTTGCTTTGGGGGCATTTGCTGGTAGTTTAACATATGGTATGTTAACCCTTACAGGTTCATCATGGGAGGAAGTGAGATATTGGCAATACCAATGGAAAGAAAGTCGCAATATTGCAATCAGGGATGCTATTAGGAAACAAACTGAAAAAGATGAATTGCTTCTATTACACGATGCAAAAGTTAATGATGGAAAATTTATAGATAGTATTCCTGTAGTAGATGACAATTCTGTAAGAAAATAGTTTCATTTAGTGTTGATTAGACTTTGTAAATATTTAAAATAAAGATTTTGTGTTGCTAATTCACCTTATTGCATTACCTTTAATTTTAATCATGAGAAATGTCATACTAAGTATTTCAAATTAATTGAGATGAAATGTAAGAGATCTGAATATTTCTAATGATAAACTGTTCATAATTGATTATTTATGTGTTAAAATATCAGGTTGGAAAAGTATCACCAAAGCATTTAATTTGTTGTTCTTTTTTTATTAATACATAGAGTCATAACAATTATGTAGTTTTACGAGGAGCAGGAATACCACCTTCACGGAAACCATGGCGGAAACGCCTGCGGACAATTTTCAAATATCGACAACGTCCAGTTCCTGTGGTCTTCCTCCTTTTTGCTTTAATTGACCAGTTATCTGAAACAGAACATAAATAAATGCAAAATTCTTTTTAGTAATTATAATAATTCTATTATTACAATAATTTGACTGTTATAACAAGCACACAGAAGTGAAAACACCAAATACCTCAGAGAACTTCATAACATAACAACACCGTATTGTCTGTATTGGACACAAGTCTCAATAGCTAAGCTGTCATTATCAGCAGCAAAACCGAAAGGTGTTTGGTGTGATTATTTTATATAGCAAAACCAAAAGTTTAAAATACTTACAAGAACGCATCTTCGCAGATGGGTATCCACATTGGGCACACTTCGATTTCTGGATGTGATATGAAGACCTTCCACATCTGCGACACAGTGTATGTGTCTTATTACGACGTTTACCAAAACTTGATGTACCCTTCGTCTACAAACAAACAATATTTAGATTAAAAAAGAGTAATTAACTGTTCGCAACACTAAATTTGTAGTTCAATTAAAATCCAAACATATACATAACCTCTACAAATATTACTAAAATTCAAATATTAGCTGAAATAGCAGTACATAATTGCAAATTTGTGATTTTTAAAATGTTATTTTGTTGAATTATTTGATTTTAGCAAATGATGATGTGAATTTTTTAAGAAATTAAAATTTGAGAACTTGCGAACGTACCATGGTTTTCTAGTCGAAGTACAAAAGGGATACCAACATTAAAAAGAGATATAGCACAACCTGTGACACAAACCGCCATTCTTTTTCTTGTTACGTCATGTTTGGTGGGAAATTTGAAATTTAGGGTGATGGCGGTTCTACCTATAATTTATTTTGTAATATATATTTTTCTAGTTTTTCAGATTATGTGAAATTTGCCGATTATTCTCTATTACACTATGAGTGTTATAACATTGCTTTTGCAAATAAACAAGCCACACATTTATATCACATTTTTATAATCAATGTGAATTTAACGTATTAAAGAGATCATATCATTTAATTATTTTGATACCGTTTTTCGTGATACATACAACATTTCTTTTCTTTAATGTTAAATCTCAGATCAACGAGTTGTCTAAAAATAAAAAGCTTGCCACGGCGTTCGCTATAAACACATAGCACATAGTTGAGTCAAAATAGACCGTCTAAATGGTGGAATTGGTGATTTGTGCCTCGAAATCGGTCTACTAGAGAGAAAACAAGATGCTATAAGTTGTTTTAATTAAACTGGAAATTAGCAAAAAGGTTCTCAGGGTAGTAAAGATTCAGCATTTAATTTAGACGACTGTCACTTGTCAATGTGATTAACATCATAACTTCGACCTGAATGTGTTAATTTTTGTTTAATTTGCAGCCAAAGGGCGTTTGTTCTGATTCTCAATATTTAATAATGTGTTCTTTCTGTGATTTTTGTGAGCCTTATAGTGTATATGTGGCGTTGGATGTCTTTTCCTTCCAAAAACACATTCAAAAATCATGATAGTTGCGGACAACAACAAATACGACGACATGCTAAAATCAAAAGCTGAAGCAATACCCTTTATGGATGCAACACCGTGCTAACTTCATAGTTAAATGTGTGGAGATATAAAATTAGTGGCGAACGAATTTTTTAAAAATGTACAAAAATGGTGTTGATTATCAACGGAAGTGTGTAGCGCGAATTTAGTGTGATTCAAAATGATGTTCACGGGTGGTTCACAGTTTAAAAAAAGAAACAGTTCCGCGAGTAGCATGGACCAAGAAAACACGAGAGAATATCCAGATCCGGAAATGCATCAGAGGTATGCATAACAACGTTTTGAGATTCCATAAATAAATATTGTAATGAGATTTTCTAATTCTAATTGCCCATATGTGTTTATAAGTTGAAAATTGATGCCACATACTTATGCGTTTAATCATTTATATATTTTTGGCAATATTTTCTAGTAGTTCTGTTGAAATTCATCATTTATATAGGTTATTTTTTTAGAATATCTTTAAAATTAGAAAAGTACATCCTAACATGTTCGTAAATAGATAAGTATCTTAAATCTACATTTTAGATTTTTTTGTAATTTACAAGTTTTGGTCCTTCCTCTGGCATACTATTATTTGGAACCTGAAGAGTGTGTTATTTTTACAGTTTGTATGTATTTATTAAAAGTCAAATACTATTTGATTAAATGTGTTTGAAGAAAATTAAAAGAGTTTAGAGCGAAATGTGCTTCATTGATATATTTTACGTGAAATTTCTATTTTTTTTTAAATTTTTTAATATTTAATGTTTTTCGAAATTGCTGTAATGATTTGGTTGGAATTTTAAATACCTATCTCACAAGAAAGAATAGCTTTTTTTGCTATTTTTTAAATGTGATTAAGTATATGTGTATGAAAAATTGGACGATGTTAAACAAAACAAATTGCGCCAACTTACCCTCTTCAACAAACTTAAATGAACGTATAACGAAAGAAAGACAATTAGATATGAAAAGCAATAATTTATTGTTAGCAAAATATAAAATAGAGATATATTGGTAGTGAAAGTTAGCGAAGAAGTTATTAAAACTTTTTTTATATATACCAAGAGTAACTAATAAATGACAAGTAGTTACATGCCAAAAAACGTCCTCGATGTGGAAAGTCTTAAGTTTGGGAAAGTAAAATTCGTGAGAAGTTCAAACTGCTCTGCGTCTTCACCATACGGCATTTTCCAATGTCTTTCAGCGTATGACAGACGTGAGATTTACGTTCTAAGTGAGGTTCAAAAAACATCCATAAGTATACCTACATTGGGTATCTACCATAACCGGTGTTCATCTTCCCAAATTTGGCGAAATTTACATCATCTCTATCATCTTCAAAAAATTAGTTACAAAATAATTTAGAACGCAATCCGCATATGCTTTTTTGCAGGTCAGGCTCAATTTATTCGAGATGGTATACCCACTGACATATTATATAGGAATTATCACACTTGGGCACATCAAAATCCATACATAGATGTTTCAAATGTATGGGAATGCCAGTAAAATTTCACAGTAAGGAATGCTAGTCCTGTGGGGTTGTCTTTTGTTACCAGTGTGATAGAATATCGTGTTATCACATTTCTGCCATCATTTTATTTCGTATATTGAGATTATTTGATGCAGTTATGACCTTAATTGCTATCACCTCCTCGTGCAAACTTATGAACCTGACAACACTTCAAAATACGTTATTTAACTGACGATGACGTTAGCATGAAAGGGCTATAATCACTATAGCGAACTTGTTGATGACCAACATCGTTACGTATGTGAATTGATAAACAATTACATTGTTGGGCTCATATTGTTGGTTCCACTAGAACGCGGCTTGTTTTATCAACATGACGGTACCTATACTTCACCGCATTTTGGTATATAGATAATTTTTTGGACGGTGTCTATAGAGAGGTTCTGTAATATGGTCTATACGTTTTCCTTGGACTCTTTCTTTTGGTTTTTTTAAAGGTCTGTTTTCGTTCCAACTATGGACGATTCTACTACGGTTCAAAGTAAACGTTCACGTGCTTGGTGCCACTACACGACAAAGGCATAATCTGTGCTGGTCTACTGCTCTGAACGGTATAGAACCGTCCGAAGTGAGCAAGTTCAGCAATTAATTCTCTACGAAATAGACTTGCAGACATTAATTAGCAACAAACTATGGCTCAAAGACTAGCAGCACGTTTAGAAGGTAGAAACGCATAATCATAATATTAAATATTCGGGATTGACTCTGTCTGAAGTCATTACCTAGGTCGGGTACTACACACAGGATAATAAAACAAACAGGGCAAAGATCAATATTAATATTTTGATCTTTCATTGTGATTAGTTGGTTGGTACATTCATTGTTTAATTTGACCTTCTAGCGGGTCTGATGATGTAAATACATAAATTTTAGGAAACCGGTCGCAAGCTTTCAATATAAGAATTTAAATACATTCATTGACGCGCATTTTTTCATTTGTCGATGTCTTTATAACAGAAAAGAATTGACATTTGAAGAATTTTGTTTAGAATTACCTCGAGAACACCTGGCGTAAGTTTGACAGTTATCTCAGGGAATACCCGTATGTATTGATTTCTGTAAAAGTTTACCAACTACATCTAAAAAGTGTTTAATATCAATATCAGAGGTCAAATGCAATCAAATCCTAGAACAGAGAAAATCTTTAGGTAATATAAAATATCCGTATTTTCCAAATAAACCGATGAACAATTAATAAAATTGTATGTATAAAACTAATTTTAATGAGGGCGTACTCGTTCATTGACTTGCAAGTTTCTGTACCTAAATCGCCTAGATTTTTATTTATAAGGTTTCTTAAAACATGCTACTAAATCAACTATGTTGATGGGCCGATTAATAATTTATAATGTTTGAATTAGGTGAACAAATTTACATTTCATTTGTTTTGCGTTACCAGGCGTTCCATATAAACTAAAAAAAAATGTGCCTATTTTTTGTTTTATGTCGAAAAACCGATTTTATATATATTTCTTTTTGGTTATTCAGTTACCAAACATCCTGTATAGCAATACTTTGCAGTAGAATCAAGGAGGAAGGAGAAGGTGCGATTCAAATAGGTAGTTAAAGTAATAAGCGGAGGAGGACTTGAAGATAGCAGAAATATCCTCATACTGGAAGGAAAAGCTATTAAAATTAGGAAAATGTAAAGGAAGATAAACAAAAAACAAACGATAAGGATCTAGAAAGATGAGCCACAATAATTTTGATACAGATTAAGGCAAATAATTCATTGGGATACTGTTTTAGCTTGCCACTGATTCATTATATTTCGCTAAACAATCATCGTTGAATTCCAGAGTAATGGACCAACTGCTTATTGCAGAAAAAGAAATTTTTGACTATTATTCTGGTTGAAGTTTTTGAATATATTTTACACCTAATTTCAGCATTATAATGTGGGTTTAATTATGACTGTGATAATATCGTTCCTTTAGTATATGTGTGCTAGTTTGACTCTATTTATTTACACAAAAAGATAAACGATGTTTAGCAAATTTACAACCATGCTTGTTAGTTTTGCTTTTAAATTTTGAAGTGATGGTATGGGTCGTTGTATTTGTTAAGTGTTTCTTTAAAGGTATTTATGCATTTTACGATGTATGAAATAGTTAATTTTGTGTTTTATTATGAGTTTGTTGATTTAATTTGCGGATTATACTTATAATGTGCGAAAAGTAAGAGTTTCTCCGCTAGAAACAATTTAAACTAATTTTTAAAATGCTCGTAAATATGTAATAGTTTTAGAGTATCCAATAATAATTCTGTTTCTATCTACATGGCATAAAAAAAATAGTATCCATCAGTCAAATTTAGTAGTACATTTTATGCCATTTATAAACTAAAGAATAATTTAATTTTAACCTTACGCTATTCATGAATAAAAAATGTTTGAATGGTACAGTTTCGTTAATTAGAACGTTGATTCCTCATTATCATTTAGAGTTTACTGCGGGTGGAATCCACGAGAGTGATTTATTGGTGCCGAATGATCCATATTTTTTTCGTTCTAATTTTGAGAATGTTGTTACCTACAGTTTGAAAAAAAAGCGTGCTCGCTATTCATGATTCGGAGTCGGGTCCGCTTAGACTATCTGTCGGGAAATGTTTGGAAAAGGTTCAAGGCGTATATTTACAAGTCAATTAAAAACTAAGGGCCAATGGAATTATGTTCTAAATATATATTTCTACAGAATCATGCGGAAAATCACTTACCTAAGTCACAATATGTGCAGCGTGATCGCGGAAACTGCAAGAAAAAGATTCGTTTGGTACAATAAATACATACATGAAATTGATTTTTTTTTATATCACAAGATCGTCATTTTTCCTCATAAATAGAGTGGTCAGACGTGTCTGCTTACACGGGCCGCACTCGCCTCACGCTATGCAGAACGTTTAGCCATAGTAGATCTTCAAGGCAGTAAAATCACTCCCTCCCCTTCATGTATTCTAGTATCTAGTATCAGTGTTAGTCGAGTCTTGTTGTGAAATAGTACGATTCTCCATTAACGTTTTACGTATTGTAAATGTAATACAATGTCGGGCATTGAAAATCCCAGAAAACGACCATTGTTTCATAATGCAGAATGGTGGTGCCAAAATAGTTTATACAGTGTGCGATAAACAGTTATTGTGCTGGTATTACAAATACACATTTGTGGTGGTGCATCTGATCCGTTATCTACCTATAAAGATTATTTTAATTATGCGTGTGTTACATCCGTAGATGTTGAATGGTCTTTTTCAATATGTAAGCATGTTTTATCATTGCGACAAAAGCGGTTTAGTGACAAAAATCTTGAAACACTTAATGCTACAAATTCTTCAGCAATGCTGATACTTAAATAAAGCAAGGGGCTTATATATAATATTTATACTTAAATAAATGAATAATTTTGCTCTTTCCCGATACTGTATTGTAGACTTGTGTTAAACGTTAATGTCACATATACGAAACTTAGTACTGACCTGGCGCGCAGACGATAGTTGACCATTCTACTCATCAATAAAATGGTATCCTGTAGCAATTAAAAAAAAACAAATTCCTTTGTACTAAGCTAAGCAAATGTTTATTAGTTTGCAGTATTTAGCAGGTATACGTGTTGAACTACTACAGGCATACAAAATGTGTATTTACAGTAGGCACAGGATTTTTCATTTTGTCTTTAATCGCTACTTCAAATTGCACAATAATCTAGTAGTCTATTTTTGTAAAATAAATATTCACTGCGTTTTAGTAGTCGTTTTTCAAAAAACAATTCCATATAGGATAAGAGGGAATGAAAATAAGAGAAATAAGTCAAATTGGCTGTTGCATGTCTTGAAGTGTGTTTTATTCCCTTTAGTGCATATAAAGCGGTGGAAAGTTTGCTGATTACGTTGCTTATTCCATACTGCTATCTATTTAACACCCAGAAATATCCTTTAGATGCAGTGAATATAATTTTCTGGGCTTTCTTTTCACTAACCTTTGATTTATTTGCAGCACACCGATCCTTTACTTCGTTGAAAAATCTTTGTGACTGCTCTCTGAGTTTCTGAATGTTGTTGGCTTGTACTAGTAGCGACTAGTGATGTGCTGAACGAGCAATTCTTGCACTCGATTATATCAAATGAACAGTCGATCGAAGATAGTAGAGCGAAGATTCCGAAAACTAAAAGACGCTCTATGCGTTATACAATACTTGTGTACAATTACCTCAAAAAATTATGCCCCAGGTTCGTAAAATGAATTCATAGATGTAATTCATATTCAACATATCTATATTAAATACAATACCATCGTAATCATCGTAATCAATAAAGCAAGGTATATATTCCAACAATCGTCCTGAAAGATAATCCGTTTGATGTTATGCGACAAAAAAGCCGCAATCTTTTCAGCTAGATTTACATTCGCAGTGTTTTGCTTTACAGTTTCCGCAGAAGAATTCAATAACAAAATAATTCTTAGAATCTACACACGCGCAATGACTGGTAGGTTAAAGGAGATGTATCTTTCTTTATGTTTCTTTATGGCTTATTTTCCCTTTTGAGTCGATAGTACATGGTATGTACTTGAGCGAGTGAATCAATAAGAAGCGTTATATATAAACTTTTTGCGCGATGAATAATCTGAAAGGTTTTGTGAAACATGGGGCCGAAAAGGTATAAAGCCAATCTACCAGCAAAAAATTGTTTACACTTCTATTCATCGCTCGCTCAAGTATTACATATGTATTATATAGACGCCTATTTCAGAATCTTTGCCTTGCCGATTTCCGAGTTCTCGGTAAGCTAATGAACGATCGATCATTGATATTTTGCATTGCAAAAATCAAGCTTATCACTAGTAGCGACGTGTTATCAGCTTACGAACATATATTACCTCCATCAAATAGGCAATGGAAAGTCATTTATATAAATCATAAATAATAAAGGTCCGAGGATTGACCTTTACGGAACACCATATTCATATTCATCTTAAGTTGCAATCGGGAAATGCACTATTCTGTTAATTGTGCTCTTTTTATCATTTTAATGGTTTTCCTCTAACACCATAATACTGGAGCTTTTCGAAAAGAATATTATATCTTACGGAGTCAAATGCTTTACTCAAATCCAGCATTGTCATTTCTGAGTATTCTCGGCGATCGAAATCAGTGTAAATTTGTTGTATCGTATCAGTTATTCCAGTTATTGTTGACCGATTTTTTTTCGAAGCCGTGTTGTTCTTGTAACAAGAAATGGTTGGTTTCAAAGTAGTCAGCTAATCTTGTCGCAATAATCTGCTCAAATATCTTTGATATGGCAGACAATATGCTGATAGGGTACTAGTTTGCACAATCATTAGAATTAGTTTTATCTTCTTTTTAATTTTTTATTGGAATGATTTCAATTGTCAAAAGCTCCGGAAATACATCCTTCCAGGCATTCATTAAATAATATTGTTGTGAGTGGAGTGCTAAGTTGTTCACCCAGCTGTTTTAACAAGTTTGTAGATACCCCGTATACATCTTTAGTGTGTTTATTATTTAATTCGTTCATAATTCTTTGTATCTCATATGGTGCTACGGCAGCGCAAAAGAGTGATTGCCCGTTGTTTATTAAGTTTATTCTTTGCAGGAATTCATTTGATTAATGTAAACTATTTATATCTTCAGCTGTCTCTTTACCAATTACGCAAAAATGGTTGTTTCATTTATCTGGAGACAAGGAGGCACTTTCACAGCTTGGATTTGATTTCATTTCTCTAAGAATACTGAATTAGCTTCTTGTTTGGTTTCTGCTACGTTTTTTGTGATACTGTTTCTTGATCTCGCGATATGTTTGATAAGCCTGTTATTTTTTATTTTTGTCATTTTAGTTATTACCAACCATGTTTCTAACGCTATTGCTCTATTGCCTAATTTAATAATGTCCTCGTCCAATTTATGATGGTGCTGCATCTTGGTGCCAAATCACGTCAACAAATGATTTTTTTTGAGAAATTCTGTAGTAGATCCTCTACTTGTGGAATAAATATCCAAATATGTATATTTGCACTGCACGTATTAGGCATTCAAATGTATAAAAGAACTCTGTATATAAACTCTGTAAAGTGATTTTATTAAATTATTTGGCCATTGTATTTTTTTTTAATCTACGACTGAACAACAATTTTGGGATCGATTACGTTGTTATGCACGTAAAAGAAAGTTTAGTGACTAGTTAACAACTGTTGCAACAAATAAAACTTAATTCACGCGAAGTTTTTATAGCCTTTGTCTATGATGTAGTTTATAGCTAATAAAAACGTTACGATATTTCAATATGTGCGGTGTTATGTAGATGAGACAAATATACCGTCGATTTCCTATAAATTATTATATTTCTTATTCTAACAACATAAAATATTGATATTTGATATTTCAGATGGAAATTAAATAGGTTGTAAATATATGCGATGACAGTTATTGATTAAGAATATTTTTCTCTTATTTAGATATTTTTGATAAATGGGTGATATTTCTAAAGAATCAGGTTAGTTTATCACCATTTATAGAAAATTGCGAATTTAACATATATGTGTGATATACGTGAAATTAATGAACATGGAGTTGTATTAACAATGACGCTTTAATACTCAGTCCCATCAGCTATTACATTCTAACTCTAGTTACATTATATAAAGGCGGGAATTTTAAAATATATCCTGTATGATTATTACATTACTCTAATGAAGAAATAACTCTGAATTGAAAAATTGAATAATAAATTGAAATTACCATATCTTAGGAGGTATCACGATATATAGAGCTTTCCAGAACTAAGTAACACTAAATATAGTATAAACAATTAATATAGAAAATACAGGTTATTGCACTAAACGTAATTCTTAAATCAGGAGCTTTGTTTACCAAAACTTATAATCGTATATAAATTTCTTATAATACAGAGTTTTCCAGGCCAGAAGTAAGTAGTACTTACTTAAAAAACAAGACACTAAGTGCGGAGGGTGATATATTGCCAATTCGTCGCGTAGGCAACCTACAGAGCTACATCACATTGTTAGTAATTTCCGGAATCGTATGCCGCTATTACGTTGCTAGTAAGTTGTAAGTAAACTGACAACACATTTATTTAACGATTAGTTCGCTAGTATATTTATTTATCGAATACTAGTCAAACAGCATTACACTTTTAGGTTTATCAGGACATTGTCTAGAATCTTTGAAGTAGTCGTTGTTGCTGTATTTGTAACCGATTAACGGGTTATCCCTTTAAAATGCATAACACTAAAGAAAATCTTTCTTTTCTATAAAGAATTAAATCGAAAAAACAAATTACTTGATTCAGAAATATGGTTTTCCAGTAGAAGTTCATTTACGTGTAAAAAAATATTTGTTTAAAGAAATTGTAAATTTTGTTTCAAATTCGAAAGTTTGGTGGATTAATACTATATTCCTTAACTTTAAAGAATAATGATTGTCTTCATTGAATAGATTCATAAATAATATTGTTTTAAAATAAAGAAATATAACGAAAAATATCTTTTATTTTGAACAATCCTTGTATTAGTGTAGCCTCAAAACTTGTCTCTCCCAGTTAAACTGGAACCCATGGAAGTGCTAGGTTATGGCTAAATTTATGTATTTAAATTCAAAACATATTAATTTATAAGTGGAAGAATAATTGAATGAGAATTTAAGATGGAAATCTCATTATTAACGTGAAGATATTTGCTAAATTGTCGATCTGAAATGAAACTACAATATATATCTATAAAGGATAACAATAATTGTAGGACGACTTTAAGCCACTATACATGCGTTAATTAATTAACTAATTAATAATTAGGTCACATTAAAAACGTGTGTAACGTTTATTCGGTCGATATTAGCATACATTGTTTCACTTTATTAAGTGTATATACGAATTTCTCCGTATAATTCATTAAGTTGACCAGTAGCACTGAAGATCCTTAGTAAGGCGAAACATATGTATACTAATATCAACCGAGTGTTACACACGTTTTTAATGTAACCTAATATTAATATATGTTTTCAATTCTTCAAATTTGTTTCTTCTTTTCAAATTCTCTATCTGCGTTGATTGCAGAAATAAAAAAGAATACTTTTTATAAAAATTATCATGTAGAATTATGGTCAAGTGATTCATGTGCCTGTTTAGCACAGTTCGAAAATAAAAGAGAACATTTTTGATGACCTATGTAAATTATTCAGCTTTACAACCTACAATAAAGATGTTTACACAAAAAAAATATTACTTTCTGTTTCATTATTATTCACGAGGTAATTACTCAGAAACACTTAGTTTTTCGTTGTAATTATCTAAACATGATGGTCGTTTTTATATACATTTAGATCTATAAAATAGAAAAAAAAGGTGTGTGCTACTGTATTTTTTTTTTCCTCTGTGTCACTTGTTTGTTTACAATCACTGCCAAAGATAACATAATTAGCATGTCCTTCAAACAGAATATCGAATTTCGATGATTGACGGTTTAATAATAAATTTCTATGCGTCATGGCGAAAAAGCGTTGTTCATTTTAAAATTAACTAAATAGTTTTTGAATAACCAAGTTGAAAACTGAAATACTTTTAACGTTTTGCTTTTTTTTTTTGGAGATAGTGAAGAAAGTTTATTGAAGCATATTCATTCCTATCTAATTTATGGAATCTATTCTATGAAAAAATAACAATTGATCACTAAGGGTTTCTAAGAAAAACATTCGGAAATGTGAAAAAGCGACATTTTTCAGAAAAAGTCAGATTCTGTGAAATAATTAATATTTCGCCGGTTATTTATGGTTATTTTGAGGTAACAAATTGAATAACGATAGCATGATCAATCTAGAACATTTATAATTAGCTCTTGCCCTCATGGTTTCACTTGTTTTAGTCTTTGTAAGTTTGTATTGTCTGTTATTTCTGAAAATTACAAGGTGTAGTGCAAAAAAGTAGTAGTAGTTTTCCAATTTTTTTTGGGGTACTTCTGATGCTTCATTTTTTTTTCAAATCTACGTCATAAATTACTCAAAATCTGTAAAACATATATTTTATGTCTAATGAATTACCCTAGACAATAAACTTCTATGGAACAAACATGAACAACAAGGCCGTAAAAGCCCTAATGGTGTGCAGAACCTTTGTAGGGAAAATTGGGGATGCAACCCAAAAATACTGCTTTGGATGTATATCGTGGAAGTGAGACCGATCATCACTTATGCATCAGTAGCTTGGAGCAAAAGAGCTAATCTGGCTACCGAAAGTGCAAAGATTAGCATGCGTAGGCATAACTGGGGCTATGAGAACTTGCCCAACAGCAGCTATCGAGGTAGTATTAGATCTTACACCTCTCCATATTGTGGTACAGAGCGTGGCAAAAGGAACCACACTCAAATGGTACCCTAATGGCTCCAAAATGGCAGAGGAACTGGAATAGGAATATATGGACCTAGAACCAAGTACTTCGAAGCTTGGGAAAATACCAAAAAATATCTTCCAAGCGGAAATACACGCTATTGAAAGATGCGTCCAGTTCAATATTGATATAAATTATCGAAAGTAGGAGATTATCATAATGTCTGATAGTCAAGCAGTCATTAAGGCGCTGAGCTTACGTGAAATCAGTTCCAAAATGGTCTGAGAATGCCTAGGGAAATTAAACGAGCTAGGCAAAATGAATAGCGTTTGATAGAAGATTCTCATGCTAGTTTTTTTAAATTTATTTCAATTAATTAAAAGGTATTATTATTTACTTTACGGCGCCCAACAAAAAATATAATATTCAGAAGTAAATTAACGATCCATTACTTTTTGGCGTAAAGCGCAGGGCACGATAAAGTGTATCATTTCAGAGTAAAGAAGGCAAAAAATCAATGGCATCATACTGGGGAAAAGAGAAATCAATAAAATTAAATGTATGTAACACAATAAATAAGACCTACATTAACATATACAAGTGAAATAAGGACAAGTAATAAAAAACATGAAATTAAATTAAGTGCAACAAATAACTATTTTAAGAAGAATTGAGGGAAAGACCAGATATGATAGAATGATAGAATATCAAATGAAAGTATAAGGAACTGATTGAAACAGGAAGTGTTAGTGAACTTTATTGAAAGAAAACAATTACGATGGTTCGGGCATTTAATAATAGGAGAAGATAGTGCACTAGCAAGGAAGATAATAGAATCATCAAGACAGGAGAAGAAGAAAGAAGAACGACACACGAAGAAATAGCTGCGGAAAATTGAAGAGATAGAGAGCAACAGGGTGAAAGTCGATGAGCGAAATGAAGGGCCTCGCGAGAAAACCGCAAAACATAGAAAGACTGGTCAAGGATTAATGTTTTCCTGCTAACACTGTTACTAATAACGCAACATTAATCCTTGATTTTCACACTGCGAATTACAATTTAAAATTATTTAAATAGAAAGACTGCACTTAAACGAATTACTGGATCTCCACTTCTATAGCAAAACAGGAAGGCAAACGTTGAAACGTGGAGCTTTGGCTTTAGCGCGGGTGTTGGAATACGCAAACCATATTGAGAACATTGGAAGAAGTCAAATTTAAGTATTAATTAAATCAAAGTGAAAGAAAAAGGCAAACATGGGATATCACTTTAAAGTAATGTTGTACAAACGGTTTCGGGGTGGGGTAAGTTAGAAGAGAGAAGGAGGGAAAGAGCTATTAGATGAAAGTCCCATACATTCGATTTTCTTATTGAAAAGTGCATCATGTATTTTCGCCCAAAATCTGAATGAGGATCTTTGGCAACAAAGAAACAACTGCTGTTCATTTTTTAGTTAACCTTTCGTTAAATCGCGGGTTATTTATGAGTCAAGATAGAAAAATACACATTCTGTCACTTTCCGTAAATAAATCTGAGATTTAATGTATATAAAAAAAATATTTAACGAAACTATTCTGCCGCATCGGTTGCTGGATTTCCCTTTCTATATGAGCCTTTAAGCGTTCTCTATTAGAACAATGAATGTGTGAGTTTAGACGTACAAATTTCTAATAAGTTGCTGCTGTCACGTTTCTAATTCGTCCGCGCGCGACAGTGGTGGCAATAAATCCTCGCCTATTTTTAGCAAATTGTCGTAAAATTAGCGTTCGCACTCTAGTGGCGAGGGAGAGAGAGAGAGAACTTTTCTTTCCGCTCGCGGCCTGTTTTTATGTCATTATCTGGTGATGTGTGTGTTAGTGACACGTTGTAGGTACATACGTACGCAGAGGCCAGATGATGCGCGTTTTGGATGAATCATCGGCGCGGTATTTGCAGAGATTCACGAGCGTAAATTCAACCACATTGTAAATGCAGCAAATCTTTTTCCAACAGATAAAAAAGTTTACATAATATTATATAGGGTCAGTTAGGAATGAAGCGCTAAAGAACTAAAACCTTAATTATAATAGCAAATGTTTTTTATTTGAGGTTGTTACCATATCCGCCCTTTTATTTTAGGGAGCCTTTAATGTAAAAACTGTAGAAAATATTTATGTGTGCTTGTAGGTTTGACATCTTCATATAGTACCTTCTTAGTCTGCAAGCTATTGGAATGATGCTCTCTTTCGCAAGAGAAAATGTTTCCCCATTCATATTTTTACTAGTACCATAGATAATGTGATCATTCATTCAACGTAATATTCTTCGTACCGCACACTTTATTTATGAAAACTAAATTATTACATAGCATCCCAATCCCGTGCTCCACCTAAAAGGTACTACACTGTACTACACGAGGCTACCTATTCTAAGTACTACATGGATTCCATAACAATTGAAATGTTCCTACTGTAACTAAATAATTTCCCTATGATTCTTAATAACAAAACGCAATTATGTGAATACTACTTTATGTAAAATGCTGAAATATGTGGAATGTGATTAGTTCATATAGTGGCGAGTCTACTGTAAATCGGTCAGCTATCAGTTATTATTAAATGCGTCTATAGAACGACTTTCGTTATCTCCCAGCATTCGCCAAGAATATTGATTGTATGTAATATACTTATATAAAATCGATGGCCAAGGAGTAAAGGAAAACCATGGCAAAAACCTTACTCAGGGAGCAGGAGCGCCGCTAACAATGTGATAGAACACATTTTTCCTATAATAGCGTATAATATTATATGGGTAATGCGCCCTATTCAAGGAAACTACTTTCTTTTGACCTCCATATTTCGTCATTTATTAATGACTTCTTTAAGAAGGTAATCTACAATATTATAACAATAATAAAGAAAATATATCAATAATACTTACAATTTCAATATAACAATATAAATTAAATAATTTTAATTTAGAAATGTTAAATAGTCAAAAAAGCTTTTTTGTCAATATTATTGTATTTTATTGTGATATTTATCTAGTAATGTTAATAAAATAATTTAATTTATATTGTTATATTGAAATTGTGAGTATTATTGATATATTTTCATTATTATTGTTTCATATCCTGTTATAATGTTGTGGTTTACCTCCTGAGGAAGTCATTAATAAATGACGAAATATTGAAGTTATAAAAAAGTAGTTTTATTGAATAGACCTTTACCATTACCTATATACTCGGTCTAAACGTAATCCAATGCACCTGCGAATCGGATTAAACTAAACTAAAAAACTACAAGAAGTGAAAAATATTATTTATATAAGAAACAAGAAAGAGTTATTGTCAGTACTGCTTTTCAGTTGTGCAGAAATTTTGCGAAATTTGATTAAAAAACGTCGGTAGATTTCGGAAAAAATCGGTAGGTTTGAAAAATTGAGGCAAAATTATTTTACAGAAAAAAATTATTGATTAAGAAATCAGTAAATATTTTTTTTATTAAAAAACAAACGCAAAAGTAAAATGAGTAAAAAATAAAAGACATGAATAGGGTACTGTATTATTCTATTTATATGGGTTTTAAGACGCAATACGTCATACAAATTATTCATGTTAAATGTTAAAACTGAATTAGCTCTATGTTGGTGCGGAATTTTCAACAATAAACACGTTGTCACCATAGTTTAGTTTAAATAAGTGTAATTATCAATTACTTAATCAATTCATTTAATGGCATCAGGTTTATTCAAAGGATATGCATAAAAATTCAACTTCACCCACAAAATAATTACTGACTTACCAAACTAGGCTTGAGAAATACTGATAAAGAGCGCTAATATTTAGGCGATCAGCACGTTCTCGATAAATACGAAAAGTAACCGGCACATTTCTTGCGTCCTGGCATCGGAGACGTTTATATATTGGTACAGATCAATAAATATTGAATGTATACATCCTGACGAAAATGAAAAAATCGATACATCAGTAGATGATTTTTAAAATCGGCGGAATTATCGCTAAATCGGTAAGGTAGGCAACGCTGTTTACAAGGCTTTTTCAACACCGTTACTGCAGCGCCTTTCGCGTGATGCGCCTCCTGCAATGCTTACCTCGCTTACCGCCTAGCGCCGCCACTGTCTGGGAGTATCTGGGAAGAAGTCGCAGCTTGTTACTGATAGCCGGCAAATTATTATTATGCTTATGAGTGCTGAAGAAGCAGCCTCTATGTTTCCTTGATTCCTACAGCTGTGCTGTCTTTAAGTAGCTGCTCTCTTTTTCACGTATTGGAAGTTGAAACAGGAAAAAATAAACAGAACAACAGCAGTACCTATTCTAAAACTTAACAATAACTTAATCCCAATTATTCTAACCAATAGTAATAGTAAAAATCTATATTTTAAATATTTATTTATATATCCCAATCATGCTAAAACTATGGTTTAATACTAATTCCGATCACTAAAGAGCATCAAATATCCATTCATAAATACGTACTACCCTACTAACTATCTAAGTATCATGCCGTAACCTATATAGTTCGTTAGTAACATCACTAAAAAATTCCCACCATTCGACCGATTCCATTATCTCTAATATCTGTTTCGCTTCGCGGCCAAGTTAACCCCTTAACTAATGCCCTAATTTCCGTACGCGACCGCCACCCATCTCAGTGAGTGGACATTCAAATAAGACGCGCCCCGCTGTATCTACCCCACCACATTTACAATGCGAATCATTAACCCTCTCAATTATACATCAATATGTTTTAAAAAATTACCGTGACTTGTTATTAATTCTACCGCCTGATACGATAAATTAACCCTCATTTCCCTGAAATATGTAACGCTATCGATAAATTTCCTAGTCCATCTCCCATTTAAAGTAATATCTCACCCCCCTCTGTCAATCATTATCAAGTTTATCCCTAAATACTTTTTTTACTACGCTAGCCGAAATTAGCTCATATCCAAAAATTGCCTCTTTTCGCTAATTGATTCATCCTCTCATTACCGATTGTACTTACGTGAGCCCTAGTCCAAAAAAGTTTAATATCCCCCTCACGCAACATATCCCTAGTATCTAATTACAAATAAATTCCCTAACGCCTCTCATACAGATAAGCTATCTGTCGCAATTCTCACGTCCCGTATAAATTCCCATTCGCGCCTAATATGAGCTATTACTTGATTTATTGCAACTAATTCTGCCTGAAAAATATTGCAATGATCCCCTAATTTAAACTTTTGATTATGTATTTCAATACCGCTGTTATAAACAACAACAACCGCTCCAGTACCACTCTCACCCTTCGACCCATCGCTAAAAATTTCTAAACCCCAAGTTATCCAAAAGTGCCTATAAATTTATTATAAATAATACTTTTTAATTCCGCGGGATGAATTCGGTCCCCTATATCTACTCGCCTTTCTAAATCGCCCGGTTCTAATCTAATTCCCGTTGCCGTAATCAAACACTCAAACCCTATTTTATTCGCGTCCGTACGAAATTTGAGTTGCCTCAAACGTAAATGTACTGGTAAAATAACCGAAATAACGCACGCCGCGTTTGTCGAAAAAGATGAATACGCGTTTGCGGCCCTCAGCTAAGGTGTAACTACATGGCGTTACATAGAAAGAGACGGAAAAAAAACTAAAACTAAAGGGAGAATAGCATCAAATAGGAAAATCTTTTATGCGTAATCATTATTAAACAAAGTACAAGTCTGAAAACCTATGTATGCGTATCGAATTCTATAAATGAAAATAATTTCTAGTGCACGAAAATATCGTAAGAAATTCGCATCGTGTGTAAATAAAACAGATGACAAAAAATACTGGCGTCAACGTCAAAGGCGCTTTATAACGCTTTAAAGACCGTCGGACGTTTTTACCGGTTTGACGCCGTCGGCGCCCCTAGCCGCTTGGCGCCGTAAAAACTTGGTACCGCTCGACCATGGTCTTATGAGCGCCGCACTTTTTTTATTTATTTATGTTTTTATTGCTTAGACTTACAACTCACGTTTTTGTGCGGGTAATAGTTACATTTATAAAAAGATTTTTTTCTTTGTCGTTAATAAATTAAGGCATTAATCCAAAGAAATTATTCTTTGAAATTGTAGAAAGGGAATATTTATTAAGCCCTAAGAAAAAAAATATTTGAAATAAATAGTGGTTTAGCAAGCTGTTTCCCCTGGCATTTAAAGTAAATAATTGTTTGAATTAGGAAATATGCTATCATTCTTTAGTTGGTTTTTATTTATACCTATGCATGAAATATTTAATGTCTGTTAATATATTCCAGAGCTTGAGACCATATCACAGTACAATAAATCTTACTTTACTCAGTTTTAATGCATAACGCATTAAAAGGACTAAGTATTTAACAGTTTTTATTAAAAATATAGCTGCCATTAATATGAAATGCTGAATATATTGATCAATTGTTTTTGTCTCTCCAACATTCAGGTTAGTGATATTTGGTATTTGAGAAAACCAGTAAACAAGTTCTATCCAATCCTTTTATTTAATATTATTAGCAAGTGGTTTCGGCTTTGGCCATCTTCAGGTGTAATACGTCAATTAGAAATTAAAAGTTACGTCACTTAATATTAAAGTGTTACGATTTAAAAGTTTAAAAACGTTTTCAAAGTTAAAGTGCATAAAACCTATATAAATTTTAAATTTTAACGTATTATCCGATTTTCATTTTGTGCAATGTCTTATTTCTATTCTATTTTACATAATGTTTTTAAACTTTTAATTTCTAAGAACACTTTAATATTGAGTGACGTAGCTTTTAATTTCTAATTGACGTATTGCACCTGAAGATGGCCAAAGCCGAAACTGGTTGTTAATAATATTAAATAAAAGGATTGGATAGAATTCTTTTACTGGTTTTCTCAAATACCAAATATCATTATTCTAACCAATCCAGAACTTACAATAATTCAGGTTAGTGTTTTTGAACAATATAAAAATGATTTAAGCTATTAGGATTTGTTGAATGAGTGCAAAAAATTGAAAATTAATTTTTGTTGTGTCAATATCTTTTATTTTTCACCGATGGTTATTCAATGTTGTTTGAAGAAGGAACTAATTTGTAACGTAAATTATTTTTAATAAATACAACTATTGAGCTTCATCACCTCTACTGAACCAATCGTTTCTCACCAATACGACGTGTCTATAAATAATTTTAAAGATTACTAGTAAACATGGTTAACAAGGTTAAACTTCTAATTTATTCTATTTTTCATGTACATACTATAAAATATTGCTCTACCGGTTACAGCTTTTACTTTCAGTTCTTCAGGTAATTCACAACACTTTGTAATAGTCATTGATTAGAGTGCATTCCTGCTTGGCTGTTAATGTGCAGTGTCAGAAAGGGTACACCCTCGTCCCTACTTAAAAAAGTACTATGTTTTCAATTTTTTTTAATTATTGACTATTACAGTTTAGCGAATCGCCTGAAGGAGGCTAAATGTAAAAGTTGAAGCCACCAATCGTCATGGAACGACAATTATAGAAATAAATATATTAATCAAAAGGAATCTATAAGAAAGTTAATTAGGAACACAAAAATTAATTGTATACCGCATAAAATTTATTCAAAAAGCATCTGCAAGATTCAAAATTGAAATCATGAAATAAACCAACACACCAAAAAAGGAATAACAGATATTATGAAGCATTTATCTATTAGAAAGAAATCAGCCGGAATAGGCGAACAATTCTTTTTTTTTACAACAATAGGAAAGGAATTAGCGGAAGAGCTAGTCAAAGGAAAGAAGAATCAACTAATAACAACTACTATACGGAATACAGAACACTGCCTGTGTATCTTAATAAAGTAATAAAATATGTAGTATCATAGTTAAAAAGAAGCTCCCAGGTTTTGAGAACATACAACGAATATAATGAAACATAATAAGCACAAATTAGCTTTAATAATTAGGTCAATGAATATAGTATTGGAAGAAGGTAATATATTCAAATTATCTTAAAACAGTTATTGTAATATCAATATATAAAAAGGAAGTCCTTGCCAGGTGGCCAATTTCCCTACTTTCAATGCTAAATAAAATAATGAAAGGTGTTATAAATAGAAGAATTATTAAACAAATAAGAGAGCACCATATAATACAGCCTAACCAGGGCGTTTTTAAAGAAATAGAATTAAAATTAATAAGAAATTATTTATCTGAAAGATCTCAACAAAAATAGATAAACCTGATCCCCTAGATGCTTAAAATGAACTACCACAAGCTGGCATGTTTTCGCCAATTTTGCATATCCTATTGGTATATCAATTATTTACTAAAACAAACTTTTATGGGCAATTATTAAAGACAACAAAAAAATAGTTGTAGAAATTTTTAAAACCATTACACATTACCGTACGATATAGAACATACGCATATTATAGGCAATTTATATGCGAGAGTAAATATACATTTCCATGCCAACTGTGGAATTGGTAATAATAATAATAAATAGTCCTTATCAGGGCTACCCTGATAACGGCAGTAGAAACACTGTCTCGAAACGTCGGATCTAAACAATTCAACAGACGATACAAATAGCCCAAATACCAACTCATATTGTACTAATTCATCAGTAAGAATTTCAAGTCATGAGTTAGAAAATATAACTTTATTCGCTAATATACAACGGAGACGTGTGGACGTAAGATTACCATATATGAATTGAATGAAATTAAAATTTTAACTATGTCTTCGATAATGCGAAATACAACAATTATTATTTTATTGTAATCTTGTTATTTTTCTCTTTCTTTACGAATAAAAGCAAAAAAGCGATTAAGGTTAATTGTTATTTTTGTTTATTTAGAGCAAGGCACGTCCTCCGCGTCAAACGATAGTGATGCACAAAAATGTCGAGGGTTCAATACATTCTACTACACCTTTACTGACTTTACCATCTATCGATTCCTTAACGGAGAGTATAGAAGTTGGTGGTGATGAATTCCAAAGGTCTCGAGGGAAGGAAATCACTCGAAGAAGAGGTGCTGTCAAACATCAAAAGTATGTTTCAGTAATTTATTAGCCAATTAAAATTGAGGTTCATTGCTTCTTTTTTGATAATGTTTTAAATCATTAGCCCCAAGTTTTGTATACAATCGAAAAAGATAAATAATATTGTTATCTTTCAGGGTCCATGACGTTAAAGGACATAGATTTCTAGCGAAATTTTTTCGCCAACCCACATTTTGCGCGTTCTGTAAAGAATTCTTGTGGGGATTCGGGAAACAGGGATACCAATGTCAATGTAAGTTATTTGCTTTTATTAATAACCAGCTCACATGATATTTAGCATTTTTTTTTCTAACCGAAATATCCGTTTATCCAATGGCAAACATCGCCAGACAAGAGCTATCCGTCATTTCTTTCCGCTTTAAATAAATTATGTACACGCTAAATTTATATTTAGATTGAGTGCTTTGAGTATCAAATTCGGTTTAAACCAAAAGTACGTGATCGAAATAGTTTATTGATGGTCCAGGCAGTAAAAATTTTAACCTGTATAAATAACTCTTTCTCTAAACTATGGACGTGCATTAAACGGTGTTTATTTAAAAATAGGTCAGAGAAATGCCGAAATTACCACAATAAACACGCATGTAATGCGTAATGCATTAAGTAACTACATTGGATTATCCAAACTGGAAATTCGTTGATCACATGTTTTCTATTAAAATAGCGAGATAGTGAACTGGATTTGTAAATATTTATATTTTTGTATTACATTTGCAGGTTGTCAAACTGCAGTACATAAGAAATGCCACGATAAACTATTGGGGAAATGTCCAGGTTCGGGCAGATATTCTGAAAGTACTATGGTAAGTGATTAAACAAATACGAGTATAGTTGCTGTTATAAAACTTTTAGTTAAGAAATTTTTTCTGTGTTAAAAATATACTTTGGTTATTTTTATACTTACAATTGGCAACACTAATACAAAGTAGTGAAGTTAGGTATGAACCTTAGGAAACGCATCTGATATATTGGTTGCCTACCATGTAGGCGTAAAATTTCAATTAAATTTGATATTTTCTGCAGTTATAAACTAAAATAACCGTTGTGTTTTAAATATACCTACATAGTTTTTTTAATTGAATATTAAATTTAAATTTTTATTTTCAGTATCTAAGGGAACGATTCAAGATAGACTTACCACATCGGTTTAAATTGCACACGTTTATGTCCCCAACGTTTTGTGATCATTGCGGATCTCTATTATACGGTCTTTATAAGCAAGGATTGAAATGCGAAGGTAAGTGTTTTAAAATAGTTATCAACGTTCTAAAATGTAGGTATTTTTTTCATTTTTAGCGTTTTGCCAATATACATTCTTATGTATGTTTGAAAAGTGCATAAAAAGAAACATAAGCATCAAGAAAATGAATCAGTTATTTAATTATTTCTCCAAGTAGTAGTTCTAATCAGAAAAACTAATTTTTTTTTAAGAATCCATACAAGATATCGTTTTTTGAAGAATATGTTCCGTACGGCAAATAAGTAATAATTTTATACTTTTGGTTATTATTTATATGATTGTTTAAAATACCGTAGATTCGGGAAGTGAGAAAGGCTGATTTGTGACACTTGAAATTAAGTTCATTGTGACCAAAAAAACTGCCAGCTAATTTTAACTGAAAAAATTAAATAAAAATGGATTGTTTCAAGTTACCTATCAATTTGTAGCATTTGGGATAGACTAGAGTTTAGAAAACAAGTCTCAATTAAGGTGGTTTAGGACTAATAATTTATTTGAAGAAAGTTCGAATAAAAAGAAATAACTTTTTTGGTGAATTGGTTGAAAATTATAAAATAATACAATATTTTGTTATAAAACCCAAATTTTATATTTTAATACCATAAATAAACATGAAATGATTTTGCTCTTTTTTGTTTTTTAATAAATAATGACAATTTGTGACGTGAAGTTTCTGATGGTTTGATGTTTGAGTTGTTTCTATTGTTTATTGAATGTTCGAATCCAACGATTTGGCAGTGGAATTACTCGTCAAATTAGCCCCGAGAAGGGCTGTACCTTACCAATTTCATCTCTGAAATCTCAGAAAATGCCTCTGGAAGATCTTTTTACATATCCTATCTTTTTCTAAGATTAGTGTAAAAGTTAAAATTAAAAAAAAAAGTATTGTATATGCCGAGTATGCTAAAATGGAAACTTCTGGCATCAATACGTGCAGATATACAGGTTGCAGTCGGCGGAGTGATTCATTTATCGTTTCGTTGTTGACGCGGCTTGGCTACAAATAAACGAAATGTCGCTGAACTGTCACTTACAGTTAGTTAAGAAAGTTTGAAGCAGTGTTTCATAAGTTGTGTTGCGTGTGATTTTCAAGAATGGAAAATCGCCGAACAGTTTCTGTTATGTTTGTGAATTATATGTTACAAAATCGCAAAAGAAGCCTTTAAGTGAATTAATTCAAAAATGTTATGAACAATATTTTGGCATCAAAATTAGAAATCAAAATAAAATATGGGTACTACATGTGCTGCATTTCGTGTTATGTCAAATCAACTCAGTGGAACAAAAACAAGAATTCTTCTGTTAGAAAGGCCGATGATTTGGCATAAACCAACAAATCACCTCACCAATTGTTACATATGTCTTGCAAAAATGAAAGAGTTTTCAAAAGGAAATAACCACAAAGTAACGTATCCAGACTTTCTATCCGTTAGAACAAACTGATTATGGGCTTCCAACTTCAATGCATTCAAATTCTTTAGCAAATTGCACGATTGAGGAAGGTATAAACGTTAACACTGCGTAGGCTTTCACGGCCGGTGTAACTATAACTAACAGCTTCTTGCGGGTTTCGCCGTGTGTCAAAACTTTCGCTCGACTGAACTGATTCTCCATGGTCCGACATTCCTCTTATATACGCCCCTAAGGTGCCACCTTAGCAACCCGTGGAAGAGCCTACTACGAACCGTCACGGTCAATGGAGCGGAAACTACACGGTTGGATGCACCAGGGGCGTATATAAGAAGAATGTCGGACCATGGAGAATCAGTTCAGTTATCCTGAAAAAGCTGTCAGTATGAACAGCGAAACGTCGAGCGAAAGTTTTGACACACGGCGAAACCCGCAAGAAGCTGTTAGTTAAAGGTATAAACGTTGTTTTGAATACGTTATTTTCAAATGATCTGACGTATGTTCCTTCTAACGAGTCACATCTGATTCCTTGATCAGATGTCAAGATTTGGATTTAACCAAAGAAAATCATAAATTCTGGGATCTCTATTAAAAGAATGGAAGTTTCATTCCACGACGAGAATCTCTGAATTGAAGAATCGTCACGAAAAGTTTATTTCTCTTTCCAAAGCTGAAAGTAATTTCTGTTACTGCACTAACGTAAATGAAATGAGTATTGTATATAAGTGTTTATGGACTCGCCGAAAACAAGTCTCAAAGCCGTTTTACTTTGTAATGGTAACTCGAAACCATTCCATTGATTCATTCTACAAACAAACAAAAAAACGTATGACAGTATGTAAACTATATTAAATCTCACGTAAGATTCAAATCATCTTTCGCAAGCTTGTGGCGACCTCAAGGTTATTTTCTTATTACTTGGACTGTAGGAAGAGTTTACCAAATATCGTTTTATTTTGTGTCTTAGCCCAGTAGTTCAGCAACATTACCAAATAAAAGAATAGTAGCCACGGACCAGCATTGTTTTTGGAAAATTTAATATAAAATAATGGATTCTAATTTGGTGATTCTACCTTCTCTACACATTAAATTAGAGTTAATTAAACTCTTTGTGAAAGCATTAGAAAAAGAAGGGAACTGCTTTAAATAGTTAGGGAATGAGTTTCGAAAGTTGGCTGATGCGGAAGTTCACGAAGGAATAATTGTTGGTCCACAACTTAGAAAGCTGTTCAAAGATTTCTTTTAAAACTATTTGCAAAATTCACATCAAAAGAGTGAAAACTACCAAGATATCGTGGCTAATTTGGTAGAAAGCTGTAAAAAATAGTGTGCTGAATGTCGCTCAAAGTTCATTTTTTGCATTCACATTTCTATCCTGCAAAAAAATTAGCAAAGATGAGTAAAAAACACGTTCCATCAATCACATTAGACTCAAGCTGTGTACTAATTAATTGACCGCTTCTAAAATTGGCAGGATTTTGAATTTTTCATCTTTATTGTTTTTTATACGCATAATTTCAGAAATGGGTCTTCATTTAAATTTATCTTCTACATCAAGGGTTGTTAAAGTCAAAAATATGCCCAATGCCAACTGCATGACTAAATTTAAGCCTTTGATACATTTTTCTTTGTGGTCATGATATTTGTGACGTTGGATACGTGTTTTAAACTGTTAGGAAGTTTGATCGATCGACGTCTCAAATCAGCTACATTTAATTTCATATACCACATTCCCGACATATAATTATTTTATCTGTCTTTGAGATTGCTAGATATTTTGATTTTTTCAATACTATTATTATTATAAAATGCACTTGCTTAAAGTATTTGTTGATTCCTCCTGGTTTGAAGGAATTTTTAAAAACGATGTGACGATTGTGGATGTAATAAAACACACCATTCTCTACACTATATATTTAAATTCTTATTGTGAACAACAAAACCGAATTTAATATGTATGTTACTACGTTGATTATATTGTCTTAACTAACTGTAATTATAAGTCGTATTTTTTTTTATTACTACGAGCTACTCGTTACGAATGACCAAACAAACCGACTAACTGTGTTTCTAAAGTGTAGCTCGTAGTTGAACTCACAAAACTAAGACAAGCTAAGTCAGACGGTAGAAAGAATGCTGCTATACTGTGTTGTTAATTATCTGAACTATATTATGTCGTTCCTTGCACAGACTTCCCCACTCCCATGTATAGAAAAAGGGGGTGAAATGGTTTCCATATTGGCCTAGGTGTCGGAGGAATTTCCAGATTGAATTCTGAGAAATTAGTACAGGTTAACACGTATCATAAATCCATAAATTATTCAAATGAGTTCGGCAAACACAATTTCGTACAATGTAATGAAGGGTTAGTACAAGGGGCTTAATTTACTAGGAGAAAAAAAAATACATCTAAAGAAATTCTAAAAGGGATAATATATAAAAGGTAATTAAGTAATCTAATTATAACTAATATTAAATTAATGTGAATTTTCTTGAAAAAGGACAGATCGATTAAAAACAAACGTGGAAAATATTAATACCAAGAAATTGGAAAAAAAAGTTTCTTCGCCATTTTGAAATACATTTGTTCATTTATCTACGTTTGTAACATTTTCTTGATTAAAATAAGTCGAGCTTAATCAAGATGTTGTTACCTACGCAGTTAAATAGAGAACAAAATATTTCTTAATGTCCTTGTTATTACTTTTTCCTTCGTCGCTCTTCCATCGTTCTCTACACTAATATTTTTCATTCATATTTTATTTTGTTATTTTACTTTTAAATCCACAAAAATTCCACAAAATGTATTAAGTATACAACAAAATAGGGGTCGGTTGAATTCCCACAAAACTGCAATATTTGAAAGAAATCTACAATTAAGAACTGCTTAACTGGCCGTTTAATCTCTACAACTTTATACCATTACAGAGATTATTATTACTAGGGATTACGGGTTCAATCCTCGCTCTGGGTAAATCATAGTAACCGATTTTGCATGGAACATTGATTATACAAAAGAGAGAAGAGAATATAATTTGATTGATAAGACATATTTTTTATTGCATGTTGAATATATTATTGTTTTTGATAAACCTCCAAAAGGAATCATTCGAAAGTAGCTAGCCGCTAAATGTGTACGTAGCATACAAAGTCTGATCCCAGAACTTTCTGGCGTATTTCACGAACAAAAAAAAAGGAAACATGTTTGACAGATGAAGTAAGCACGTTTCGGTTCTAAAGTGACGGAGAACAATTTAAAATATAAAACAGTGTTTTTGCTTTAACTTAGGTAGGTACCTCTTTTTTTATAATAAAAGATTCAGTTGAATGCGTTTACAAAATGTTTTATTTCGACGTCTGTTACGCGTGGGCACTCTCTTAAGAAAACCCGCACTTGAAATAATCTTATGTAATATTAATGTAATGATAAACGCATATACAACTATAGATGGTAACGGCGATGGGTATCAATGAAAAAAATGCATTCGAATGCAGGATATTTTGGGCTCGCAATTAACCTATTTTAAAGAATGTTCAGACACGTGGAGCACTACAAACTCATTTTTCTAGGTTTCAACCTACATACATATGGTTATTTATATCTCTTACAATTAATTGTGAAGAAGTCAAACTAAATTTTGCCATAATTTCACGAAGATAAATTGTATTAGTAGTACGGAGTACAGTATGAACCTTCTTCGATGACCGCCACTCAAAACAAAATTATGTTAAACTAAACAAATTATTTTCAATCAATAATATTGCAAATAAAGAAACTACTATAGTCCACAAACTACTACGGCGCTAGTTGCATTACACAAGTGGCCATAGTGGTTGATCCCAGAGATCAGGTCGCTGTGATGAAGGAGTCGCCGTTTTAATGATTACGTCTCCTAAAAAATAGATCTGTGTGTTATTTATGCTGAACATGCATTATTGTTGGAGTGAAATATATAGGAGAAGTGCCATGTTTATGACAATTTCTGTAATACATATATTTAACGTATTTGCTACTATATGGATAGAAAACTTTGCTCTAATAACGTTTAGATCAAAACAGCTGTTTATAATAGTGACGGCTCGGTTTGAAAAATGGGTATTTATATTTCAATATAATAATTAAGTACATTAAATTAATTTCAATTTTGGTTACCCTTGTTGCCTAGTTTAATAATATTTTTTCAATAATATCAATTTTGTCAAAAGGAACCAGATAAAAAAAAATCAGTTTTTCATAAAAATAATGCTTGTTGAGCAATTTAGAATAAAAGTATATCTAAAGTTTTATTTATTACAATTGAATATGGTTTTTTGTAACCGCAATTATTTTAGTGTTAGCTGTGGTAATTATGCAGTGATTGTCAAACTTGTTCAACTACTAGGTGAACTATTAAAAGAGGAAGAATAGAATCATGTAATTTATTTGAGAAATATTTCAAAAAAAATCGTGATTTTGTTTTGTTTTGTTTAGTTGTTTTATTTTCAATTTGTTTGCAAAAATTTACATACAGTCTCAGAAATAAGAGCTAAGCATTTTTTTTTGTAATAGCTATCTCGGATGTCATATCATCTAACCATTTTTTAAACTTTCGAATTTAAATTTATAAATACCGATTGTCACACGATGCGACTCGAAATACATTTTATATACATAAGTCTCAGATAAAAAACAATAATGAACAAATGTAAAAATTTCAGAGATAATTAAAATCTTTTCAGTTCATGCTGATTTACTTATAAGCCAAGGAACTTTACAGCAGTATATAGTGTTTGAACGTTTTAAAACGGTTATACACGGAAAAACGATCTTGTTGTTTTCAACCATTTTTCATTTGGTTACAGTTACTAAATTATTACTTGATTAGGAATATTAAAAATATTCCTGTATTCAATCAAACAAATAATTTGGTTGGTAGATTTATTTGAAGCTAGCGCAGTATTTATTAATTTACTAAATATTTACATGAAAGTAAAAATAATATATGGCATTTTATTTTCATATAGCAGTTTCCTCCCCATATAGTACAGCAGATGAGCAGATATACTTATGTATAATATAGAAATTGTCGTATAGATGGCACATCTCCTATTTCATCCCACTATCACAAGCTATTAACACTATAACACCTCAAATGTTACATAACTACTATAAAGAATTTCGAAGAAGAGTGAAGTTATGTGTAATAAGAAAGCTGTGGAATTATATAACAGAAAATAATAAAATTGTATTTTGTTAAGTTGCTAAATGTTTCTTTTATTATATGAATCAGCATAACATCATATCGACCAAATGTATGTTCACTAATACGGCGATCGATGTGAAAAGCAAGGAACATCTCAACAAGAACAGACACACATCGTCAGCATCTTTGATCTCCTGGGGAGAAATTCAGTCTGCTAATTTACTTCTATTGGCTAAGTACTTAAAAAAGATGCCAGTCCCGCGCTAACAAAATTTGCTAAGTGCCCATTCTTGATTACATGTGACTTGGCGAAAAGCGTTACGATCACTGCAACTAGATATTAACAAAATGTTATGCTGAAAAAATGCAAAAAGAATCTATGTCACCTATTATTAAGACATTTATTTTCAAAATCTAGTATTATTGGGAGTTTTAGCAGTTAAGCAAAAACCTTTATGCAGAATATTTTTTTAAATCAATATTAAAAAAGTTCTTCCTCTTCTGACACCTATCCGACAACATACTGTATATACCAAATTATTCAAAATCTCTTTTGAAAAAAAAAATGATAGGTACCAATTTCAAGACGATTGCAGCAGTACTTACTACTACTGCTCAAGTGAAAACATGAACTTCCAGAAAGACATTGTCGAAAGTATTCGAACCCCTTTAAAGTAATTACTGGAGATTCACTGCTTGTAGCTCGTGCTTAGTGAGATGAGGCTTATGACATATTATATCGGTTAGATGCTTCTTTCTGATTTTTACCATTAGCTACACGAAATCAATTTGAAACGCTATAGTGGAATGTTTAAAGATGTCAACGATAAACCGTGTAAAACTTCTTTTTTTTTCCGGGCACGTTACAAATGTTGCGCGGTAATATATAAATGTAATTTGGTTTTGGCCAAAGTCTCCTGCGAAATTCTTATCGCATTCTCGAATCGCTCATGTAACGCCATCGATCTGATCAATCGCCAATATCTATGCTATAGTTTTGCGGCTTTTGGTTGACGATCACGCGGTATACAGGTGTGTAAGCTTATTAAATATCATTTTTTGGGAATATACGTACGCATAGGCCTACGTAGAGATACATACAAACATATTCCGTACGTCATCACTGGTCTACCGATAAAAATAGGATTGTTTGGCAGTCTCTTATTCTAACACCGGCGCGGGCAGTTATTGCTTGGTGATCTGATGCTGCGGTGGTCGGGCGTTACTTGTTCCGTCCCACAGCTTGGCGCACAAATAAACATTTTCGGCGTGTTTGTGTTCGTGCATGCACCTTTCTCACCTGAACACCTATACACACATACGTACCCGTAGTACCTGTACATTGTGCTTTGTGTTTTTCTATGTTAAGGTTAGCGTTCTTGGAATAGCGATCCCACAGGCGGTTCAGGTTTTTGGCTTTGATTTTTTTGATCGGATTGCCACGTGCGAAAATGCCGTACTATTCCGATCCAACTCTATATTCCGCCCCCGTTTCATCCTATTCCCTCTACCTAGGCGGCCCTTATTCAACGCATTCGTCGTTGATCGCTTCTCGAAGCGCCAGACCCATAACTACGTACGTGAAACCCCTGTCCAGATTTCACAGGGGGTACGCGCCGCATCTCGCGACCATATCAGAGAATCAGAATTCGTTGCGAAGAAAGTATTCGCCACAGCTATCTTACATATCTCAAGGTTCGGCCAAGTACAAAGTACCCAAACCGATAAAAATCAATACAGCTGATATTGACGTATCAGCGGACAGATATAAGACGCGCATTTCGTCCAACTTAAACGCCGCAAGATCAAGAACCTCATCAGATTACAGGAAAGACACATCGAAATCACCTAGTCCCGGCAAAGCGGACGATGCAGAGGAATTCATCGCTAAACCAATAAGAAGAGACCGACCTACGGTACGTTTGCACACATTTCACAAGGATGACGACATCAAACCCAAGACAATTACAGAAACAGTAAGTAAATCATCAGCCCAATCACCTCCCGTTCAGAATTTATCGGGGGAAAATAGTGCTCCTGCGCCAGATACTAAAGCAGACGCTGCAAAACCAATATCTCTCCAGAAGAATCCGAGTTTCCATGATATATGCACCGTTATATCGCAGGAAAAGATCGACGAGGAGCTAAACCCCGGCCAACCGGAGAATATTAAACGTAAACAAGGCAGAACACTTTCAAACGAAGATTTTTTCAACCAAGTTCGTCGCGATTCGGCGGAAATCCTCAAGGAAAATGTTAATTTGCTTGAAGGTATGCTCGAAAATGAGAAACTCGTTAGAAGGGAAGATAAAGCAGAACAGGCGGTGGATTCGGGGAAAGACGATAACAAGTTCGATCCGCGCGGAAGCGTGAAAAGGAAGAAAAAGATGGCGAAGAAGAAGACCAGTGAAATTCTAACCAGCGACGATGAGGGAACCAATAAGTCCCATCTGCAAAAAAGACCAGTGAAGAAAATTAAAAAGACTTCAAGCGGTAATAACGTGCCAATTGAATCCGAAGCACCTGTTAAAGATATATCGAACGTAGAAGTGGAAGAGATTAAGATTAAACCGAAACCTTTGATTTCAGCCACAGTGGAGGTGGAGGAAACGAAACCAAATAAACCCAATTTGAAGTTGATAGTTGACGATGTTAAAGTGGAGGAGGTTCAATCGCCTAAGTCGCAGAAAAAGTTCAAATTTAGCGTGACAGTTGACGTAAAAACCAAGAGAAACGATAAATGTAAACTTAACGATGAAAACAAAGGAAAATTCCATATTCCAAAAGCCAAAGACGTTTTGGTTTCAGATATTAGGCAGAGTAGTCAGAGAGCAAGCTTGGGTGATATTTTGGAAAATATTAAAAAAATCATCCCTAAAAAGACTGATGAAAGTGATGTCCTGGTGAATGGTGATGCTTTAGAGAAGAAAATTGAAGATGATACGAAAAAATTAAGCGATACGAATGAAGCAGGCTCTGTAGTAGTAGTAAATGGTAAAGGTATAGAGGAGAATATTGAAGATAATAACAATAAGTTTATTTCTGTAAAGGAAAAGGATCAAGCTCAAAATGAGGATGTCGTGCTGAATAGTGTAGATGTCAATAAAACCATAGAATGTGATAAATTAGATTTGAAAACACCGGAAGAAGTTGTTGAGAATCAAGGTAAAGACAAAACTCCATTAAATAATGATCGTAGTGACGTAATGGATAATATTACTGGATTATCAAATGGAATAGTGGATGCTAGTGTAAATTCAAACATTGCCAATGAGAAGAGGAAGTTGAAAATCAACAAAACGCTTACTGCTAAGAATAATTCAGCTCAAGTTGTACCAGATGAAAATCAAATTAATAATGATGTAAAATTAACAACAATTAAAACACAATCGTTTTCGTCACCTGTTTCTGCGAAGAAAAACGAAAATAATGTTGAAACTAAAAAAGGTGAAAAGCGAGAGCAGAAACAGCCGGCCTTAAAAATTCTTTCTAAATCTAAGAAAGAACAACCAAGAACTCCTGAAATTAAATCCGAATTACCGCCAAAAGAGGAAAATACCAGCACAGATAACTTTTGGGCGTTGATTGGTCCACGGGAAAGTGTATATATACATCCAAGTTCGCTAATTAAAAGAAAAGCTGTAGATGTTCCTAACGGAGAGTTAGAAGGAAATGATGAACTGGTTATGGAAAAAAGTAATATAAATCAAGAAGCATCTATTAATAAAACTATCGAACAAAATGTTGAGGAAGAAATAAAGGGAATCGATAAAAACGGAGAAGTACCAAAGGATTCCACTCTAAAGTTAACTATTTTAAAAGATTCTTCCAACGACGGGAAAATCACAACAGACCTGAATGGTTGCGAAAAGAAAGTAGACGACTCTACTCAGAAGGCAGACGAAAAAGTTGACAAAAAGATTGTTTCCAAAGGTTCGTTGGTAAACAAAGCGATTGTGGTCGACCCTGATCTTAAAGTCTTTTCAGCACCTCCCACGCCCGAACCTCAACAGCCGGAATCACCAGAGACCTTCACTCCTCTACAATCAAATAGACTCTCACAATGGATGCATCCTTGGAAGAAACCGGAGCAGTTCGATGAATGTCCGGTAGAGATTTTCGCCAGACCTAAACCCATAAAGGGCCGCCACATTCCCAGACCTAGACATCCCCAACCACCTCCTGTCCCAGTGCAGCAAGAAGGTAGTGGTGACTCGACCGAGGATACGAGTGAAAGCAGCGAAGAAGAGATGACCAGCACCGATGACGAGGCGAACGTAGGCCAAAGTACGTCCTCCTGCGATTCTGGCTTTAATTCCTTCAATGGGAGCTCGGCCATGCAGAAGAATAAGGGTTAGAATTTCCATTTAACCTTTATTCTAATAATAATCTTTTCATTTTGATCTTAATCTGTTCGTTTCGGGGAGAATATTAATCATTCTAAACGGGCATGTTAATGAGCATGGTCCTTTCGGTAGATAGAGAAAATACTTTTGACGTTAGATTTGCATGCGTTTGTTTTTGTATAGAGGCTCACCTAGAAGCTGAGTCAATTGTCTTTTTTTTAGAAATATTAACTTGGATGTTGAAAATATTTTTAACCACGTTACCCATGAATATGACAAATTATGTCCCTACCTCAAATGCAACTGATAATTACAAAAATATGAGTTAATATTTATGCATCAACCAATTACAAGAATATCTAATTAAAGATAAGTGTATGAATAATATATGTACATTTAGAATATTTATCCAAAATACAGGGTATCTTTCAGTTTTTTTTCATAAAAGTTTTATTTTCTATTTTAGAAAAAAAAACTACAAAAGTCTTACAGAGATTTTAATATCGCGTATCCAAAGTATCCTAAAAGTAGACAAACACATGCTTACACCATTATTTTAAACATCTCAATTTCTTCGTAAAAATAGAATAATTTTATATAAATTGCTATACATATTGGGTCTTTTTTAGAAAAATGATACAAATGCAATTCTTAATCTAAGACTCCGTGGTTGGATTGTACGTTTGTATTGAATAATCATTTTTGAACATTTTAATAGCACATTTAGCCTTAATGCAATAATTACACTTTGATCAATGGAATCAAATACAGTTGTCTATGATATCGGGATGAACATTTGCACTTGGGGTGACGTTACCCTGTATTTTGTTTATGCCAAATTATTTCTTATGTAAGCTTCTTTCAATTTATATCGAATATTGAGAATAATTCAATGATTTTGGGAAGGAACTTTATATTAATCTCTGAGTAAGCTTTGATATGTAAAACTTAAACAAATGAAGAAAGTCCTAGATCACGAAAATGAAATGTGACTAACGAAGGAACGAAAGAAATTGTAATATCATGAATATATAATAATAATATAATAACGTGATTTAACTATGCAAAATTATAAAGTTTTTAATTCGATTCACTTAATAAACGATAAATCCTTAAAATATATTTAACCAATAAACAATTACTTAATTACTTCGTATACTTTATAGATGTATTATAAATTTAAAAAAAAAAATTTCAAATACATGTTTACTTTTCTTCTCACCATGACTTATTCTTACTATTAATGTTACTATTGATAGCTAGAGAGAGGTGTACAGTGCTTTCATGAATTGAAAAAACTACTTCCTCACACTAGATTATTTTACATATATTACTACATACGTTTCCATTGCTGTGCTACCATCTTCAGGTGTACAATTTAAATTTTTAAATTAATTAAAATATTATTTTTTGCAATTAGCGTCTTTAATAAGTTTATAAAGCACCAACTCTGGTACGTTTATTTTCATTAAAGAACTGGTGCTATAATAAATGCTGCACACTAAAAAACTTAGGTAATTTTTCTTGGTAAAAATCCCTTTTTTTATAATTACCAAGAAAAATATTAATATCTCTTAGGAAACTTAAAATTTCTTACAATTTGAAAAATTAGTCATAAATATAGTAATTTTGAAGTAATAAGGAAGTAAGCAAGACGCGCATAGAATGTTCTGGTTCAAACCAGATGTAGGCAGAAATGATATGGTGTTCGGCCACACGTGATTCTGTTTTCTTCTTATTTTACAACTATGATACTGATTATTAGTAGGTGGTATTAATTCATATTAGAAAATCTGTTTGTTGTTCTTTTAATGCTTTAAAGTCTGTTACCCACTCTGCTACAATTTGAACATGGAATATCCATAACAACTTGCATGCACGTTGGAATTAATTCAACATTATCTGTTAAAAACTCACCCAGACACTAAAAAATGTAGGTAATTTTTCTTGGTAAAAATTACTTTTTTGGATAATTTTGCGTGTTACATCCAAGAGAGCTATCCCGCGCTAATTCATACACTCTTCTTTGTTTCCCTTTTTATGCACATGTATTATTAACGCTTTATTCCAATTTCCAGGAATTTTTTCTTCTTCCCATATTTGTGTTATCAATCTCCATATTCTTTCAATTACGGCTTCATCTTCTCGTTTTAGCATTTCCGCAGAGATAGTATTCTCTCCTCAAGATTTGTTGTTTTTTAAGCAATCTATGTTGTTCGCCACCTCTTCCTTTGTTGGTATCTTCAAGGTTGTCTCCTCCTCTTCATCTTCCTTTTCTTCTTCTGATTCATATTCGCTTTCACTCATTACTTCATCATCATTGTTTAACAATTCTTCAAAGTACTGCACTAGCCTATTGAGTTTCCCTTCCTCATCTCCTATTAAATGCCCCTCGCTATTTTCTAGATAGTATGATGGCTTTTGATACTGTCCCTTGCCTCTTTTTATTTCCTGGTAAAAATTCTTAAATTAGTTCTTTGTTCTTGTATGATTTTTCTAATTGCTTCAATTCCTTTTCTAGTTGATTTCGTTTTGCCCTTCTACAAACTTTCTTCGTCATTCGTCTTGCTTGTTGGTATTCCTCCTTGTTTTCTTCATTTCTACTTTCCATTGCTTTTAACCTAGTGTTGTTTCTGTGTTCTAGTACTCTCTTGCAGTGTCCGTTAAACCACTCATTTTCTCTTTTCCTCTCAGAATATCCCAGTACTGTTTCTGCCACTTCTTTTATTCCCACTTCTATCTATGACCATTCTACCTGTACTTGTTCCTCGTATGGTCTTGCTTCTAATTTGTTTGTAATTTCTTGGACTGATTATATTGGTTATTACTTCAGAAAATTAAGTTACCTTACGTTAAAATTAAGCAAAATGTCATCCTCATTATGGATAGCTGTACAGTTGTATACAATTTCATCAGTGAAAATGACATGGTTGTTTTAAACTAACTGTAGAGTAACAGTAAAAATGCATACGAATACCTAATGTCAACCATGCTATTCTAACCGAAGGCTTGCATCGGTTATTTTTTAAAGAAGATTAAATAATTTCGTTGTTATTATTTGTTAAGGATATGTTCCTTTCTACGTAGAATTCAAAAAGGAAATGATATCTAGAGTGTTTGGTTTAATGTATCGGAATGAGTATGTATTTATTTACTTTTAGGACACTCTGTATAGTTAAAAATATTCAAGGTTATGCAACATGGTATCTTATAAAATGTATATTGAAAAGATTTTTTTTCAAAATGTAAAATAAACCTGCAAAGAAAGGTTCAGCATATGTTAGGACACCTCCACGTGCTCTGGATGATGTAAAGTATTAACAACAACGTTAATTAGATGTTGTAGATGATGGATTGACGATGATTATCTTGTTTTTGTTATACTTTTCTTTCAAAAACGTGAAATTTGGCAGCAAAGCGGTACATATTTAAATGCGTCGTTTCGTAAGGATTGATTGTATACCGATAATATTTGTTTATGGCGCGGAAGCAGAAAATATTTAGATTTGTTATGATTTCTAATTTAATAAAACTACTGCTTGTTGATTTATTGATTAAACGTATTACTTTCAATGCTGAATTGGTTAAATTTAATCATTTTAAATGAAGGAAAATGTATAAACATCAAACTGTATTAAAGTATAGTATAAAATTATATTTAAACGAAATGTAACACATAAATATTTTAAAATTTCTTTATGTGATATTACAAGTTTATAACCTGTTATAAACAGTTCATAAACTTTTGATTTTATTGTGTTTACAATAAAAATTAATAATGCATATTTTAATAAAACTATAATCGGATTTTATATACATTTTGCGTTCGTATATAAACAAATGATTTTTATTTCTTACCCGCGTTGATTCGCGTTGTTCATGTTTGGAATCATTTTGTATTAAATTAATTCGATTCTTAGATAATGCATTGGTTGGCTCACTGAATTACTATAAAATTAACACCTTTTTATTTATTGGATCAAAAAGCTAAAATATTCAATCAAAGGTGACTTCTTTAAAATATGCTCTCAGTAAATATGTTTATTATTGATGTTTGATCAATCCGTCGGTACATTTTATATTACAATCTATGATGCGCAGGATCGTTTTAATTTGTCCTTACAGCCTATGTAGTAGACTATCAGCGCGAATGTAATTGTAATGTAAGGCGAATGTAATGGGAACGACTTTAAGTTTGACCGACATTGTGGATTTACATTACTGAAGTGTTATCAAGTAAAGAGTATCAAAATGTTCATTACTTAAGCATTCAATCGTTATAAAATCAATCATCAAGGCTTTTCCATCTAACATATTAATTAGTTCAACAATACTTTGGAAATATTGTTCCTATATTTTTTTAGGCCTACTCGTAATACCGATATGTGATATGGTTACTTACAAATCGTTGTAAATGCATATAACAAATGTCAAGCTTAACAAGAGTAGCAATGCTGTTCTGTTTGATATTGAAGTTGATTCGTAAGAAAACATTTATGGTGTATTTACATTATTTTTGGACTACACTCGCTTCCGCCTCAATGGTACGCCGACCGATGGAGAGTAATTCCTCATTTTATACCTAATTAGTAATAATATTTGGGAAATAATATCGAGTTATGGAGTATGTAAAATTAGAAATTCTTCACGAATGATTCTGTAATGAATGAACGCTTAATTCATGTACTTTTAATACACAGTAAGAAATTTTTAACACTAGAACTACACTACGCCGAGTTCATGGAGGTCCCTCTAAATAGTGTAATTTTTTTAACACTAAGAGTAGTGTTAGTAGTTAGAGGATATTTAATATGCCTTAGTGTAAATATAGTATATCACTACTAGTGCGAATGTTACTGCTTCATAGTGTTTATCTAATCTTTTAGTGTAGATCGCAAGGCCACTAATAGTGTGCATTAAACAACATCAATAGTGATTGTTAACTCTAGAAAGAGGTAATTTTCTCTATTAAATGTTTTATCAATACTACTGCAACGGAAGGAAAGTAAATTAAGTTCCTTATTTTCTAATAAATAAAGCAACGACCGTGTTCGTTGGGATAAAACGTAATTACTCTGACATAAAATAATTCTATACATATACAGTACTTATATAGTATAAAAATAAACTCAAATATGAAATTAACCGAATCGACAAAACACGAAAGTAGTTTTTTGAACATGTTGAACATCTTATCATCCTTGCTATCAGGTGTTCCTCTATAGTAACGATGCAGTAACTCAACACTGCGGCACTTTATTAATCCGAAAATTGATAAGAATCTGGACCTATTTACTTTCTCCCTTTGTGATGACATCCTCCTATAATACAATTCTAAATAAATGTATTGTTTATAATATATAGACAATCACTTACCTTTTATTTTACTGCAGCATGTATGTAATACATAACCTAACTAGAATAGCGTATTGGCGGCTGATGTACTTACATATCTACATATGTACATATGCATTGCAAGACCTACGTCTTGTCCACTGAAGCACTGAACACTAAACCGTTACAACTAGTCTGGCCAATCAGAACACATCGTAACTGATCATGTGTTATTACAGCGCGCGAAATACAATACGCACTCCAAAGACTTAACTATTGTTACACTGATAGAGTATATACTTTACTCTGCCAGTGTTGAATAGCACTAAGTAGCCTGTTAGTGTAATTATTTCACACTAAAATTTTCTTAGTGTAATTATGTACATTACTTTTTCTTAGTGTTAAATCAAAGTGTATAAATACACTACAATTTTAACTCTATATGATCAACCCTAACACTAAGAACATTAACACTAGCGCTATTTCTTACTGTGTAGTCTTTATTCGATAAC
Organism: Protaetia brevitarsis; assembly: GCA_004143645.1. Taxonomy (NCBI): domain Eukaryota; kingdom Metazoa; phylum Arthropoda; class Insecta; order Coleoptera; family Scarabaeidae; genus Protaetia; species Protaetia brevitarsis. The sequence continues at coordinate 91,947 of RXPK01002872.1, read as the reverse complement.
GCTCTTCAGTCCCACCGTTCAGTAATGCAAGTACAAAATTTCACCGGTATATTCATCTTACGTTATAGTTACATTACAATTACATTCGAGCTCGTCGTCTGGTTTATATTGACAAAAGATATGAATTAAGAAATTATGTTACAAACGACTTCTATGAATAAATTAACAATTTATTTTAAAATTTGGAATTTTGGTATAAAGATATTCAGTCTGCAGACATCGTCAAGCACGAAATTAAAAGTAGTTGTCACTTATTTTATTTTTCAGCGAAATCATTTATTTCTGTCTTATAAATCTGCTTGTAAATTGCTTTTGTATATTAACAATAGCAAACGTTCGAATACAGAAATAATTGCGTGTTGTTTTCCAAGGATAAATTCACTTGGCTTTTATACAACACATACCTACTAACTCTCTCTACTAAAAATAATTTTACAAAATCAGCATTTCTTTGAAGCACATCCAGTTTGTATTGGAGAAAGTAAATTAATTTGTCTCTTTTAGTTTGACCCCGTCTACTCTAAATCTTTTAAGATTCACTTACATCCTTAGAACATTTTCTAAAGTTGTGCTAGAGAGCAAATAACTTTTAATGTAAATAGTTTTGACATTCTGTCCTTCAATATAATTTTCAAAAAATCATGTTCCTCGTATTTTTAGTTACAAGGTAAATACATAACATTTCCACACCAAATAGTTTACTTAACTACTTTTAAACTATTCATGGGTCGAAATAGGTGTTTATAGCTACGTGTGAATATTACGAAAGTCATACGTGTGTAAACTGGTATTTCTTCTTATATTTATTTTTTCTTATTTCGCTACGTTGCAAATTTGCAAATGCTGTTTTTGATAGGTAGGTATAACAAACTAATTTTCAGGAGAAATATAAGTGAATGTTTAGATTTTTAATGTTGTGTATGAACTTTGTCAAAACCTACATAGGTTATATAGTGATATTTCTTATACATTAAATTAAATGTGACATCCTAAGCAGCACGGTAATTATTGAATAAATCTTTCATTTTGATTCAATTTTAAGGTTTTTAATACTATCTTTCCGTGTCTTTGAATATTATACTGTACCTAATGAGTTATGTAAGTGGTAACAAAAAAGAACACTGGTTAATATTGTTAAAATTTAGTAGATTTCATAAATCACATATATAATTAATTGCATAAACTTTTTATCGGAAACCTTAAAGGAAACCTCCATTGTTTGTGTCAAATCATAGTTAAAGAAATTTTTGAGTACACATTGCTTTTATCCCTAAATTAATTTTTAGATACCAATAATCAAGAGTAAATTAAAAATAAAATAAATAAATTACAATGTAATGTAATAAATATATTATTTTTTTATAATTTATTTTATTTTGACTTAAATTTTATAATTACAATGTTTGTTATTATGTTACATATACAGTATGTCTCCGGATGGACTGAACAACAGGGAAAATTTTTATTTGGGACTTAAAGCGAAAATGTTATTCTTTATAAATTCAAATTTCAAAATTCAAAAATCTAAATATTCTGTTTAGCAGCTGAGAAAATTACAGAAACACACTTGAGCTAAAGAAAAAACATTTTATTTTATTCAACGTGGTATCCTCCTACCCTGCACACTTTTCAGCTCTACGTACAAATTCTTTATAAACATTATGGATCATATCTTCAGTGACAGAATTCACAGCTTTCGTAATTTTCTGTTTCAAAATTTCGATATTGCTATCCAAAATGCTGTGTAATGTATCCTCATAAAAAGAAATCCAATGCCTTTAAATCAGGGGAACGAGCCAATTGACGTGTCCGTGACAACCTATCAATCTCTTTCCATAATGTTTTTGCAGATAATTTCTTACCAACACTATTGAGTGAACAGGCCGTCCATCTTGTCGAAAAAATACAGTTTCAAAGTTCGGTTCATCTCTTACTGCAGGCGACAAAAAATTTCAATTAAACAAAACTCAATTTATTTATTAGGTTATCATGGAAGATAATAAGATAATATTAGCAAAATCTGTTGTAAAATGGTTTTTACAAGAATATTTTTACTTACAAGAGTTACTGAGCTTGATAAAAGTAAATGTTTTGCCAAATCGTAGCAATACTGCCGAAATAGCTATTAAATTTTATATATCCCTTTATTCTTTTTTCCTAGCTCTTGATAAAAAAAACTATAAGCAATAGAGAGAATTATTGACAGTTGACTCCTGTTTTGAGACCATTTAGTGTGGGCTGCCTAAGTATGCACTTCATATCTTCAGTTTAGGTTACTGTCTAGTGTCTACGATTTATTAGCAACTCTTTTTTTTTAATATTACAAGTCGAGATGACACGTGACGTTTTTTTGCACGCACTGTATAAATAAGCATCTACACAACTTCTAAGACGAATTGCTTAATTTTCTTCTTGATATATTGACATGAAAGTAAATATTTGAAATATTTTAGAAAAGATGGGTTATTTATACATCGCCTAAGTAAATAAATATGTCTATGCTAGCAATAATCGGTATCACCTATTAAATTTAGATTAACCGAATTGAAGCAGAAACCAGAGTCACGTGCAAGTAATTGCGTACCATCAGAAATGTTTTGACGCATGTTAAGTGAGTTATTTTAAATATTTCCAAATGTTGACCAATAATTTTGCACAAATTACTGCATGTCAAGTATTCGTAGGCGTCTTATAGTATTAAACGATTGAAAGAAACCTATTTTTTTTTTACACCTCTTAAGTGCTTTGCCAATATAATAAAGCTCGCTCGCAAGTGTTGCGATACTGTTGAGTAAACTTTAAGAAAAATTTATAACAATGAGCTCTTAATCTCTTAAACAGCTTGGTGTTCTCAGAATAGCAGATTTATATGCTAAAATTTTATTACCAAATACCTGCGCGTGTAACAGCTTTTTACATATGTGAAAGCACATTTTGCGAATGAGTGTAATTTTTTTTGTACATTCGAATAACATATTATAATTCATTACCAATATTTTTGTCTATTTATGTATATATACCTACTCCCAAATATATTATAACGTTTGACAGTTCAGTTACTTTTATGTCACCAGGAACGTTAATGTATTTGCATATTGCATCTGATTCATTCATTCAGTAATACTATTATACTACTTCTTGCACAAGTGTATAAAATGCTGCTTTACGGGCAGTTTTGAGTGCACGAAGTTGCCCGTTATGAAATATGAGTACAAATTAGTTTACAATACAGTAATTTAAATTGTTTCGCGTTGTTCTTTGTTAGCGTAAATTTAACCATCGATAAATTTGATTTATTTATAAAATTTAAAGTTGGAAAGTTAACATAAAATAGTTACCCTATACCATACAGTTTTCGCGGGTTTGATGTTAGAACTATGAACGTAAAACTGATTCAACAATAGATTTTATTTCATACGATTCGTAATTAATGTTTTCATCACGACTTTATCACATATTTAGAAGGTTATATAAATGCAATTTTAGTTAAAGCAGTAGAAACTAAAATCAATGTTTTTGACCGTATTTTTATCAGCAGGGAAGTCAATGTAGATTGATTCTCTTTATTACAGTGCCAAACATTTTAACGCCTCGCGTTACTAGTTATTAGATATTATGCATGCAAAACAGATTTAACTTATTATCTTTAAGTGTGCTCCAATTCTCTCGTAAAAACTCCAATTCTCATAGGTCAGTAATACAAAGAAGCAATGCGAAGTTATAAAGCAACATGCATCCATCACGCCTAGATATTCGTGTTTCGCACTTCTGGTGCCAAAAATCTCGCAATTAAATTTACTTAGATCGCCTAGAGTGTGCAAGAAATCACACCTGGACGGTTGTTCGATGAGTCGGATAAGCATATTTATGCAAACGTTGTTAAGATAGAAACAAACAAAAGAAATTGTAAAAAAAATGGTTAATGGTTGTTTTAAGCTAATTTTACTCTTAAAATAGCACGGTTGAATTTTTCAGATATCTGGATTGTATCCTTTTCTTATAATTACTTTTCGTTTAAAATATTATTGTAAATTGTTATTTTGGTACATGTTTTTTGAACAAAATGCTCATTTAGCTTTTGTGGGCTGTGCACTACTCAAATTAGATCAAGCTTATATAAAGTTTATTAATGGTAAGCGTGAAGAATTTTCTTTGTTTTTTTTTGATTATTTCGATATGCTATATAGTACAAGTGGGTTTTTTATATGGTAAAGTTCATTTATTAAATAACTGTTAGCTGAATTAAAATTTTGATAATTGGAATATTTATTGTTGTAGCAGCGTCGTAATTTGAAAATATTTTTAATTTCATCGAGTGATCGTCGGCTTGTAAGGAATAATAAGATATATTTTTTTAATGGAACACCCTGTAGGTAAATAGCTTGTTGTGTTCCATATCAAATCCTGAGTATCTTTTGTTATAAATATTTTTTCGAAAACGGCTTAGTTTTCCGATTATTTACAATTCTCTAAAAAATGGCGGAGTCACATCTACGGATTTGTCTGATCTCTTTCCAAACGGTATAACGGCAATCAGCTTTTGTTGTGTTATAGCATAAAACTCTCTTCAGCTTAAAACCACGTTAGAATTTATTATTTTTATACTGTGTGATCGCAAACAAGTTTGCACTAGGAAAACTTTAATTGCTGAGAACTTGTTTATTTAAGTATGTACTACTCTTGGCTTGCGTATACTAAAATTAAATCTTTAATAAGAAAATAAATAAATTTCGTTCTTTCGTTGCAATTCTATAATTGAATGAGAATTTAAGTTGGAAATCTCATTATTATTGTGAAGATATTTGCTAAATTGTCGACCTGAAACTACAATATTTATCTATAAAGAATAACAACGACATTAAGTCGCTATTAAGCCATTTTAATGTGACCTAATTTAGTTAATTGACCCATGTATGTGGCTTAATGTCTATCATTATTATTCTGTATAAGTAAATATTGTATTTTCAGATCGAGAAGTTAGCAAATATCTTGACGATAATACTGAGATTTTCATCTTAAATTCTCATTCAATTATTCTTCTTTTGTGCTTGTGATCATACGGAAATTATTGAAATTAACGTTTACCTTAAATATAATTTAATCTTTTTAATTGTTATAGATGCCTTGTATTTTATTTTTTCTTTGAAAGGTGTGTAATCTTATAACATAATTCCTTAGCGGACATATAGTCATATAATTCTCTATTTATAAGTAGTTCTAATTATTTGTCATCAACAAGTTGGGATATTTACATTCAATATATAGTGAGTACGTAGATGAGGTTGACAATAGGTAGATGGACGAAAAATTTTTGAATTGGAATTTAACATTTGGGAAATAAGTTCTGCTTGGCCTGAAACTTTTTTATCGTTTGCTCAATGATTTTTTTAAATCCAGTAGGTCTTTGCAGTTGAGTTAAAACTGTTTTCGTTTCCGGTAAAGTACTATTTGCGTTCACATATGTTATTAAGAAAAATTGGTTATGGTAAAAAGTTATAAAGTTATGCAAATTTTTAAACTGATCGGCCTACGTGGGTAATAATGGTTAAGTTAAGCGAAAAAACTGATCATGATTATCAAAGTAGGCCAAAGAGTATAAAAAATTTCATAAATCTATAACTTTTTGCTCTAAACATCTTTTCTTAGTAACATATTGGCGTACTGTGAACGCAAATAGTAGTTTACCCGAAACGAAATTGATAAACATGGCTTTTATCAAAGTAGGTCGATCACTCTGAAGATTCATATACCGTCATAACTTTTCATTCTGAACAACATACAGTTAACGGAAAAGGTACTTTACCTGAAACGATAACATTTTTCAGATGTTTCAGAACAAGCAGGATTTATTTCCCAAATATTCAAATCCAATTCATTTTTTTGTCTATTATATCTATTGTCTACTTCGTTCGTGGACATATTGTATATTGTGATAAACAAACAATAACTGATCCGAAATTTAGAACGTATAAGCAGGTAAACTCTGTATATTTCTTGTTCTTTTTTCTCTTCTGTATTTTTCTTGTGATATTTAATAAGTAATTAGAAATTTTTGTAAAAGTCAAACAAATCTCAAAGTTATAATAATTAAGATAAAAAAAGAGAAAGCAAAAAGAAAAACATTATTTATTTTATACCAATAACTAATCTTAATTAATTTATAAATACAAGTAGGTGTAATGTAGGCAATTGGCTATTTTATTAGGTTATTGTGATTTACGCTCAGGAAATTTATATCTTCTTTATGGTTGATTGAAAGTTCATGTTTCTTTACGTTGAAACAACATTTCTTTTATCTTTTATCGTAATTAACTTCGGTTTCTAAAATTTCTGTATTATAGAAATCAAATGAATGTCCTGCAATGAAGTGCAAGGGCCGATATGTTTGGATTCTTTGTTTTTACACTATATTGATGTGCCTATAATCTTTAATTTGTGTAAATGCTGTTCATTTTCATTACACAGACATCAAAGTTATTTTTAATTTTTGGAATTAGCATGCAGCAAAGAGAAATAAAGTAAATATGCATATATGTAGTTACGAATGGTATTTAAGGGATTACTTAGGAATACTTTCTTTCATTCACCCTCTATTGACAAAGGGATGGGGGCTTGATGAAAAAGGTAAAAAAACCGCCCTAGTTTGATAGAGCTATAAAAGAATTCGGTGATATATAACATATTTTTGTTTTGTCCATTCGATTAAATTAAAAATCGTCGAAATTTCAGAGATAGATATATTCCCCGAACGCGAGTTCACACACACACACAAACGGCTACAATTTACAATAGTCAAGGGGTCGCACAAATGTGATAAGTTTTATTATATTTTTTATAAAAGAGTCTGAGGTGTAATCCTTGTAGGTTAGCTTGGTATAATAGACCTACTTCCTTGTTTTGGAGGCGTAAATCAGGTTTACTTACGCTTTCTAAGAAATAAAAATAATTTCCGCGCCAATTTTGTTTATTAACAGTTTTATTTTAAAAGATTTGATTGGTATTTAACATTCAGTTGGTAGAAACATAAAGTTTTCCACGAAAGCTATTAGAACTATTTTAAACCTCACAGTATAAATAGAATCAAACAGAATTACAATTTTATAAAGATGTTAACAGTAATGGTTTCGTCTCTTTGGTTTTAACTCAAAATCACTTATGATCATACCATTTATTAGTTTTTAAATTTTATGACTTCTATTACTATAAGATAAGTACATCAGATTTGAGTTGTTTGTCATCGACAAGAATCCTGTGATAGTACTAGAGATTGTTTTGTTCATATTATCTAGAAGGAAGGCAGCCATTTCTAGACATTTTGCTCATTTAAAAAAATCTTCTGGTACCGTTTATAGAATTTTGAAGTGTCATTTGCGTATTGCTGTGTACTGATTGTAATAAATGAAATTAACAAGGAAAAAGAAAATTAAATTAGCTAGCTCAACGGGTAAAATTTTAAAAGGGCGCAAAAGAACTATTAACCTCAGAGTTACCCCTCGCGAATTAAAACTTGAATCTAACCACGAAAAGTAAATTGTTAGTGAAAGAAAACTGACTTACTTAATTACCCGTAAAATTGAAAAGGTTTAAAATAAAATAACAGAACAGAATTTTTAACCCAAAGACGTTAATTAACAATCAAATTTTTATTTTTATAAAATGGGTAAAATTACAAAGTGGCAGAAAAAAAAACCGTGAACTGAAGGTTCTGGCCAAAAATTAAAAACTGCACTTGATTCAAATTACAATAGGACAATGCTATTTCCTATACAAAGCAAAAGATTAGTTTGTTCAGGAAGATAATCCAAAAACTTACAATTTCTATCCACGTGGTTTCAAATTAAAACAAACTAAATTAAGCGTGGACAATTTCCAGTAAATTACAAATTGAAAAACAAAATGTAAGCACAAAGCTACTACTCACCCAACCGAGGTGATTGATAAAATAAAAATGAATCAGCAAAATAGAAAAACGGAAAAATTAACTCTTTAAACTATAATGAGAGAATTACAACTAAAATATATCTTCCCGAACAAAAATAATAAATGATCTTATATCTATAATGTGCACACATCAATATATTAACAATTATTACTAAATGAATTCCTTGATGGACTAAATTTTTCAATTTATACGAAATATAGAATATCAAAATGAATTGCAAAATGGCATCAATAATATACAAAAATACGTCTACTCACGTTAACAGTCGACCAAGGAACTCTAGAACAAACTTCTACAACCGTATTTCTTACAATAATCTTACAACGCAAACGCACAATTCACCGACAAAATCTAGTAGAATAAGCATTGAATCAAACTAGCAACTGCTGGACAAATAATTGAATGGAATTAATTTAATAAAACTTACACTAAATAAATTAAATCAAATCATAAACTCTTTACCTAAAATTATACAAAAATAAACATTATTGTGAAAAATTCTCGGTAAATTGAAACAGCTGTTTTTAGCAAATCAAAATATGCAACTCAAAATACACTCAGCAAACATGGGTTGCTAACCATAGCAGTATGTATCCAAACAAAATATCAGTTGTTCATCAGATCTTACCTAGAGATCACGCTAGTAGGATAAATTATTGCAGTTTCTTTCAAGAAAATTTAAATAATAATAATAATTTATTTTTTTACTGATGAAGTATGGTTTCATTTAAGCGGGTTTGTAAATAAACAAAATTACAGAATATGGTCTATAAATAATCCAAACAATCACACTGAAGCATTCTGTTAAAGTTGGAATATGGTTAGCTGTATCTAGTCGTAGAATAGTAGGACCAATGGGGGTTTCTTCCAGCAAGATGGGGCTAGTGTGAACATTTAGCGCTATTACGCTAATACTTCCCTAATCGAGTTATAAGCAGAGTATTTGGTCAGCGCGATCACTAGACCTTACTCCGTTAGATTTTTCTATTTTCGGATTGCTAAAAAGTGAAGTATATAAGACAAGAATTAATAATTTAAATGACCTGATAACTACAATTTACAATTGCAAATAAATGTAATGAAATAACACCAAAATGTATTGCAGAATATTTTTGATAACATGAAACGTCGTATTGCATTATGCATTCAACAGAATGGTGACAATTTTGAATACTAGTTGCTAATCATAACTAAATAAAATTTCTACATATATATAAGCAAATACAATTTATTTGCCTTAGTTGTTTGATTAATATCCCATCTTTAAAGTTATCTTATAAATTAATAATCCAATTGTGTTTGTTTGTGATAAGTAGATAACCTGTATACTATTTAATCTATACCCCCATTTCAATAAAGCGGAATATCATAATTTATAGGGGAAATTAATGACCTAGATGTAATTCATGTTGAAACAGTCTGTAGTTCACTCTATTCAATAGGATTATTTGAGTGTTTAGCTTGTTTGTCAAAATAAATCTATAACAACTATATGTTTTTGAAATCTGCAAACTATATTGAATCAAAGCAGAAAGTCATATACAGATATTCCATGTGCATTTAAAAAACCATATCATTTGGTCCATAACTCGGAAACTGTTGCACTTAGAAAAAAAAAAAAGAAACTAACTACGCCACTGAGTTTTACGTAAAAAACTGAATTATTCTCTGTTTTGACTTTTTTACTAACTTCAATAGCAACTGAGATACTAGAAGCATCCAAAAAATTAAAATTTTCAATTTTAGGAAATTATTTGTTGCACAAGAAAGCAGGACACTCTCACGAAAACCGCAACTCTCTATCTTCATTAATAACTGAGAGCCTCTCAAAGCGCCCAAAATGGAACAGCCTGTATAAATCAATAGTAACCGGAAATAATATTTCTATTTGATATGAACTTTTTTGCGGTCATTTTTTTTATTTGAAGCATATGCCTTCTTGAAGGAAGACGTTTACAAACTTCATGTTTAAATGAAGTTCCTTAAACACTTCCCAGAAATCAGCATATTATTTTTGTCGGAACGCTACACACTTACAAATCTTTTCGCACAAACACAATTCCTTCTATTTTTAAGCTTTAGCTGTACACTTTAATGTTATGTAGCCACAGAGACAACAGTTATATACACCTTCATCTGTTTATGTATGCATGGCGGTGTATTTTAAAACTACAACATTTAACTATGAAGAGTATATTGGCAAAACGTTTATTTGTTTCTCATAGACAATTGTTTTGTCTAAAAGTGCAATATGAATTATTATTTTGCTACTTTTTTTATTTCTATCTATAGATTGTGATGTGAACATTCATAAAAAATGCGAAAAACTGACTGCAAACCTGTGCGGAGTAAACCAAAAATTGATCGTGGAAGCCATAGAATCTGTCAAGAAAGGTGAGTATGCGTTCTTATTCCAGCAATTACCACATCAGATAAAAAAAAAATATGTTGAAATTAATGGATCGCCAACACTTTTGTAGAAATACCACGATTTCCGAGGCGGAAGTGTATTTTCAGCTTATCGGCCAGATATCTCTTGAAAGAAAGGCGTTGACTCGGGCGATTGTCCTCGATTCGTGTTAAATGTTGTGAAATTTGTCGGGTCGTTTGCGTGGACTTCTGCGAGTATTTTTGAAGACTGTCCAATTACACCACAGGTTGTTAACAGTAGATTTGACTTGAGATGTCGTTCTTGACGTTGCGAAATGCACCTTAGATCGGAATAATATAGAAACAATAGGCAATAATTTTTATATTTAAAATAAAAGTTGATAATTGAATTTTCTTTAACTAATAACTGGTTTTACTTTCGTATAATTCAACTTTGGAGTAGGATTAAATTTCGATTTATATAAATACGTTGTGTGCATTAGGGAAGTTGACTCAGAAAGCGTTTGGTAGATTAAAAATTCTTTATGGTAGCAGAGAGTGCTTGACAATAAAATTAAACAGTTATGTGATGAGCACGCATTATCGTCATTTAATTATGCAGGCGTGGCTTACGGAAACTGTCTTGATTTAAGGATGTTCAAAGAATACAGCATGTGCGGAATCAGTGTCTAAGATTTATTTATGGTTTGCGAAAATTTGAGTCGCGCACCCTGCATTGTACCAATTGACAGAATACGGCTCGAGAGAAGAAACTTCCATTTCTGTATTTTTTTTGTCCCAAAAATGATGAAGCATATTTTGGCATTGTCAAAAATTTAGCCGATACCAAGGCCCGTCATTCCTCTCTGTATTAGTATTTTAAACGGTGTCGGTTGGAGACAATATTAATTCTAGTTTTGTCGCAATTATACATTTTTTCCGGAGTATACTGAAGGGTTGACGATGTCAAAGAGTTTATTGACACTAACTTCATTCAATGCAGAAGTCCGTGATGCTGAAGCTTCCTCAGGAAGCCGTAATGACAATTCTGGACGGTAGAAATCTGTTTGTGTACTCAGAAAAGTGGCTGTGTTGAATTAACAAAATGCTGATTGTTGATTTTTTTTGGTTATTATGACCAAAATTTGAGTTAAATCAAAGTAATTTCTCGGGTTCTATAAAGAAAGAATTTAGATTGAATCGGCTTAGTGAAATTATAGCTTGAATGTGTTCCAATTAACAATGAAAATAATTCCTTTAATATTACTAGAAAGTTAACACGTTTCTTTTTTTCCATTCAACTAAAAATGCGGTTAGATAGACAAATCTGAAGCATTAAATCAAATTACGTTTTGGGTTGTAGAAATTGAAGAATATCAGTACAATAGTAGCACATCTATTTTGTAGCAGTTTTCTCCCTATATAGCACAGAAAATACGTTAAATGCTTACGTGTATTACAGAAATTGTTCCTATAGATGGCGCTTCTTCTATTTCACTCCAGTAATAGAACATATTTAGCACAACTAGGGTGATAAGTACGTTTATAACATATTAATCTGGTATATTTACCAAATAAACGTCTAATGGGAGCTGTGATTGTTGAAACGGCGACTCCCTTAACCGGATACTATAGCGGCGGAGTGATCCTCGCAATTAACCCCAAATATGTGCAACAAACACTTGGCGTGTTTACAATATCGATCGCATGTCTCCCTCAAATAAGTACTTTGTTAAAACAATATGAAAAATTATAGTTCGTTCAATTAAATATTTACTTGAATGGAATATTCGAAATTTGATAAATTGAAGCACAATATATATTTGAACTACTAAGAGGATTTGGTTAATTTGACTTAAATTTTCGTTATCATAACTAAATTATTTCAACAATTATTCTTCACGTGATACGTTTCAAAGGTTGAACTCTCGCTAGGATTACTATAACAATTTAAAATTTGTTGTACTAACAACAAATATCTAACAATTTCTTTTCGTTCCCGCAACAAAAAAAAAAAAAGATTTACCATATACAACCAAACAGCATTGTTAAATTAACTAAATGTTGGTTAGCCCAATGCAGGTACTTTTCTGAGTGTGGGATGTGGTGCTTAATGTTGTTGAACATATTGAAACGTAAGATTTCAGATATGATACCATTAGATCGAGGAGTCGTGACTCCATTTCTAGAATATATTGCATCAGAAAATGCTCTCTTGGTCAGAGTTCAATGTTGTTTCACGGAATTTTTTAATCATCGAAACTGTGTTCCAATGTTGTTGGATCTTTGCTGCTGCAAATGTTCTTGTATATTCTCTAATCTCCTTTAGCGTCATCTCCATATATTTTTCTTCCGATTTCTGTCGTTTCACACCTCATTATAGATTCCAGCTCCAGAGTTTTTAATCCGTCTGTAAACCAAGCTCAATTCTCCGAACTTGTCTTTGTAGTTGAACTGATTCGATGTCGAAAATCATGTAGTCACGTTTCCAAAGGATTTTCTTCCACTATGGGCTCTTTAGAATCACCTTATTTTCTGACATATTTTGCTCAAATATTGCTATCTGGATGCCTTGAGTTATTTTATTTCCTTTGGAAATTGTCCTTATATTTTTCATTTACGATCATTACCTTTGTTCTAGTAATTTACCTCCATCTTCGTGTTTTTTACTTGATTATTCTAAATACTTATTGCTTCTGCTTGAGTGATGTCTTAAAAAAGTTTTGTCTATTTTTCTTTTATCTAAAATCAAATTCTTCAATAAAGAGATTTTCTGATGATAATTTATTACGCGTAAAGTGTTACTTTCGCTATTAATTTCCACCATAAGAAAGAGATCCCAACAATTGCTATAAAGAAAAAACCAGTATCAGCTGTTATAATCACAAATACTATCTTTATTGTATTATATGTATCTGTTATTACATAATCGTATAACCTATTGATTAGACAACTATTTGATATTATCAAAGAGAGAATAATTGTAAACGTGCGGAAATCTACTAGTGTAAGTACAAACATATTTTAACTTGGCCAAGATGCAGGAACAATGAGTTTGAAAATGACTTATTTTAATCCATGTGTGCCCCACGCGGAGCCCGGTAGTTATTTTTGAAGTTGCTTTCCATAACCGTTGGTGTTCTAAATGCACAGATTAATTATCTCTGTTTATTATAGTCACGGTCAGTTGTCCAAAATAATTTATGAGTACTGAGTTTAAACACGAGTAACAACTGAAACGCTTGTGAAAATATAAAATATGTGCTAATCAAGAAGATTTGTGTTGAAAATTAATTTTATATCTGTTTAGTTTGTCAGCTTCCTCCTTTTCTGTAATCCACAAAAGCTATCCGTTTTTTTCCGTCATATAATTTTCACAATACCTTTCCGTACGACATTTGTTATCAATATATACAGGGTGTGTATAAAGTTTGCATCAACTTGAATAGAGTGAATGATAGGATATTCAGATTTTGCATTTAATAACATTAAAATGTTCATTATATGTCCACTTTTTAACGTTAATTCCATTTGCTCTGCGTAACTGGAGTTTGCAAAGTGTCGGCTACTTTAATGGATTTCTTCAAAGCGGTAGTTACTGGTCATTCCACTCCTCTTTTCCCTCTTCTATCTATAACTTCTTGCTTCTTCTTGCTTCTTGCAATATATTCTTTCTCATTCCTTATCTTCCTCCTCCAGTCTTTTCTAGGTTTTTTTTTATGTCGCTTATTACTTGTTGCTCCCATCTTATTTTAGGTCTTCTTCTTGATCTGTTTACTACAGCTTTCCAATTCAGTATCTCGCGAAATGCCATTCCTTTTCCTTTTCTATTCACATGTCCGTACCATTTTATCCTTTTGACTTTATTAATTTAACTATATCTTCACCTTCTAATATTGTGTCTATTTCCTAACTATAAAATCGCCCATTCTGTAGTCCATATATGGGTCTTATTATTCTTCTTTTAAAAGTTCTAAGTTTTTCTTCATCTTTCCTTGATAAGGCACATGATCTCCACCGCGTATTTACTTTTGGATCAGAGTTGAGCATTAATCAATTAAATTTTTAATCAATTAAATTCCAGATTAAAATTGTTAATCGGAGATTTAATCGATTTAATAAGTAAATATGTAATTATTAATTGGTTAAACGTTAATTTTTAATCGGAAATGGACTAAATTCAAGTCGCATCGTATTCCTATTATTATTGGATATTAAATGGTGAACCTGGCAAGACGGTTGCAAGCGGCAATAGCCAACAAAGTGCGTACATGGTAGAACGTATCATCTATAGTTATGGACTTTCGGAATGACTGTCTGATAAGCAGGCCAATATGATACGTTAAAAAATACTAAATTAAATGTGATTGCGTACAAAGCAGAGGCGGTATTTTTTGGCAAACTGAGGCAAAGAAAGCCTACATTTAAATCAGGGGAGGGTAAGATTTATTGCAAAGTATTTGTCAAATATCTCGGGGTTATTTTAGATGATAAATTAAATTTTAAAGCGCATATTCAGTATTTTACATAACATACATTGTTAACTAAAAATTAAATTAATTTCGATTAAATTTCGATTGTTAATTTTAATCCGAAATTTAATTGACTAAAAATTTCATCGATTATTATCGAACTCTGAGTGTGAGTAACTAAAAAATAACGATTGAATGAAATCACTCCGGCCAGATTAAAAATTAAATTAACTTCAATTTTTAATTATTTGTTGTCTGTTGGAAATAAAAACTTCAATTTTTAATCAGTTACTTCAACTGATAATTGAAAATTTTTATTTCAATTTCGATTGATTAATTTGATTGAATTTTGCCCAACTCTGTTTTTGATCTCATTGCAGTCTCATATATCGGGCTTTTATTTCAAAACTAGCCGCCCGGAATAACTTTTAAAATACCTCGAATCGAATTTAACAAGAAAACACGTCATTCTCGATTTACGGGGGGACCAGTTTTACACATATTTGCGACCCCGTAGTTTTAACCC
Source organism: Protaetia brevitarsis (assembly GCA_004143645.1). NCBI lineage: Eukaryota > Metazoa > Arthropoda > Insecta > Coleoptera > Scarabaeidae > Protaetia > Protaetia brevitarsis. The sequence continues at coordinate 76,637 of RXPK01002872.1, read as the reverse complement.
TTAATCGGGGGTGGAAATCATATCGATAACGTTCAAATAGGAAGAGGCGTTGAGTGATAGGTCTTTGAAAAGGTCTTGTTATTAACAATCTTGTAATCAAGTTACGCCCTTTTAAAATTTAAAAATTAAAAGTTGACATTCAAGTCAAATTTATTTTATTAGCGTCAGAATGAAAGTTGTATTTAATTCAACAGGTGTTCAAAATGCTTCCCATTATTGGTAAGACAATGGTAAAGCCCTCTCCCGTACTTTTTTAGCGTAATCCGCTAATACTCCTCCACTATTCTACGCCTAACACCACGAATACTTTGAGGTGAAGCTTTATACATTACTGTCTTTAGATGCCCCGATAAAAAAAAAGTCAAGGGCCGTTAAGTCTGGTGGTCTCGCTGGCTATTGGATAGCGCCCCTTCTTCCGATCCATTTGTCAGGAAACCTCCGATTAAGCCAGCGTATAATTTGGAGGGGCTCCATCCTGTTGAAGAAATAGGCTTTTTTATCTAGCAACAAATTTCCATTTTGATCGGTTTGGTTACATACATTCACCGACAAAATTTTCTTCCATGAATACCGGACCAATAGTTTTGTATCGAAGATTCCGGCCCATACATTAATTTTTTGAAAATTATGTGTGTGCTCTTCACCAAAGGGGTTCAGCTATTACCGGCAGCTTTTCTTACACATGAGGGAGTTCACGAAAATTATATCGAGGAGTGTTCACATAACGGACGAATTTGTTTCTATCAACAGTCTGCATAGAACTACTATAGGCGAAGATATCTCAATGGAAGTCGAGAAACCGATAACTCTGTTATTAATATTATTAAAATCCATTAGCTGTGTTTTTATTAATCTTTCAATAATTTTGGATAAAGCTGGAAGCAGGGCAATTGGGCAGTAATTATTAAATATATTATAAAAATGATGTGTCAATAACGTACAAATATGCGTTGGATGAGAATGTTTTAAATAAAAATTAAATAATAATACAATAGCAGAACACATTTCAATATAGTTGACCACTAGAGAATAAACAACAGAAATTATTTTCTAGTAGTCAATAATATTTTAACATGTTACATCTAGCAAACAATTTCACAATTTTCACCTGAAGATGATCCTGTTGTGATTGAAACATGTTCCGAAATAAAATTAAATAAAACCAAATTGGATGTTGAACATTAATTACTCTAATTTATATTTTACACCAATTTTCGTGACTTTACATATCATATTCTTTTCAGCCATATAATATTTTGTTATTTTTGTTCTAAATTTTAGATTAGAGTTGTTTCATAGTTTACTATTTTAAGTTTTACTGGTAATGAAAAGCTTTTATTGCATTTAATAAAATTATTATGATTTACCATCTTGTAAAAGTAAGTATATCTATTTGGTGCAAAACGTGGAACGTAAAGGTTATCCAACGTATATAATTAGATACCGTATCTAAACTTAGTATATTTCCCTTTTGTCATATTCGTTTTGTTAATTATCTTTAGCATCCACGTTGTGCAGTTTAATTATTCCCAGATGGCTATTATTTACGCTTCACACATTAAAGTTTTATGGGCTTTCAGATGTCGCCGACAAAATTTCCACCTATAATTAAATCAACGCAGCCGGTAATTTCAACTCCTTGGAATTGAAAATTGCAATAACATCAATCATACATCAAGAAACACCTTGATGCCGCAACCATTATTTCTGCCTGATGCACGTGTTTTAAAGTACGCTTCAAGATACTATTAGTAAACGCCGTATATAAATCCAAACGACAAATGATGTACTATTTATTACACATCGACATGCGTGAAATCTAAAAATAGTTACCTTATGCTACAATTAAACTTTGATCGTTGGCGCCAAATAACCAATTAAAAATCAATAAATTTATTTCCGCTTTGACAAATCCGTGACCGTATTGTGTCTGACATTATTGTGCTGTGGGAGCCAAATGTGAGATTAAATTGTTGATGGTATCGTAAAATAATAAAATTGGCTAAAATTGGCAGGGTTTAAGTTATGTAATAATACGTGAAATTTATTCCAATTATTACATGCTAAAATGCTAAAATGTTCACAAATGCATTAATCAAGTTTAGTTTTTGATAATGTTATAAATAAAATTTTGACGAAAAGTACACAATTTTCTCACTTGACATTGCATATTTTGGTTATTTGCCTTGTCTTTGCCATATCTTTGTAATTTTGTAAATATAAATTACACTTATAAAAATGCCAAGAGGTAAGTGAATATAATAAATAAATGAATAAACTTACGTCAATCGAGTAGGACCGTGGCTTTGATGATACCAGTCAGTAAAACCACATTTATATCCATTTGTTTTGGTTTCTTATATCCACAATCTTTTCGAATAGCATATTTGACGTGTACGTCGAAACAAAATGGAATATATTACGGCAACAGCTGCGCCAATTTAAGAAGCTTCTGTATTAAAGCTTATCATTTAATATTAGTATATAAACGCGCTAATAATATTTTATGTTTTTTTTTTTATAAATAACTTCTGTAAAGCTTTAAATTTATTTTATTGGTGTCATAATTATTTGAGGAAAGATTACGTATTTATGTATGTACGTACGTACAAATATTTCAACTTCTTGTATGTATTTCAAATCGACTTTTCATGAAACGTTTAAGAGGACTGGCTCGTTTGAAGCTGAATTTTACACAGTAATAAAAAAATTGTTAATATTAACAAAAATTTAACAAATCTTGTTGTTCCAAAAGGTTCACAAAAATGCTTAATGTAACAACTACCAAAAATTATCACCGAAAAACTTATTAAATTGTTTAAAACATAAGTCTTCGGAAATATATGACTTTTTGAGAACGAGCTACTCCAAATATTTCAGAAACTAAAAAGAATTTAAAAGTTTTCAAAAGCACGCCTACTTTAAATTCAAGGGAGAAACAATTTGACATATGAACTACTTTTTTGACGTTCACAACTGCGCACTCAGATGAAAGCTTATTTTATTAGAATTATGGTAATGTATCAGTTGTTCACTTTTTGTTTAGTTTATCATCGAAAAATGATAATTTTCATGCTGTACAATCTTACAGTCACTTGGACATGGAAAGCGTAAACACAAAATAAAAAATAAAAGTCGTGGATGTTATTTTTGACAGCTGTCACATTAGTTGCTGTCACTCAACTTCACCGAAATAACGTATTGCAGTTTTTGATTTCTTGGTCATTCATTATAAACTTATTTTATATCCACTTTAGAACCAAATAAACGAAAAACTGTGTGCTGTGATGAGACAATCTTCAAATGTTAATACAATAATTTCACATCACACGGAAATACACATCAACCAATTATCTAAAAAACCGTCTACAAAATTAAAAACATGTAAAATAAAGTAAATAAAAGGAATCTCGTTTAGTTATAAAACGTAAACAATAATTATTATTATTACTGATTGCAAGCTTTACAGTAAGAAATTAACAAATTAATGAATTTCTGCTTTTAGCTGTAATAATTAGAAGGAAAAAAAATCAATTATTCAATTAATAATTAATAATTAATTATTCAATTAATTAAAGTATTATATTGCAATATTTTACATCAATATTTTTTTTTTTCTTATTTTATATGTATAACTGCAAACAATTTTTGTTTAATATGTCTGGCCCTGATTTACATTTAAATGTTGTAACCATTTATCATTTTGTCAGCTGTCATTACAACCTATAACTTTGTAAGCAATTACTTATTGTGATTTTCGATATTGTTTCATTTTAACTTGTATATTTTTAGTGCCTCCTGAAGATGTTTTAATTAAAACGAAACATCGAGATATTTATTTAGTTTTATTTTGACAGACCGAATACCCGTATAATTCTCTGATTGCTTACGAAGTCCGGTCGATATTCCCTTTTATTCTAAATATATAAATCTATACAATTTTCATATATTTAATCATTGTCAATTTCTTTATGGTAAAAGGAAAAAAAAAATATGTTCATTGAGTGCGAATGATATATTAAGCATACAAATGAACGACTTTTCTTTTATTGATGTAAAAGAACTAAAGCAGCTGTAACAGTTCATTAAACAGAACCTGAACTATTTTTAACATCATTACGTTAGTTCTTTATATCGTTCTATCGCCTTCCTCATACCCCTATCACCATTAAGATTCTAACCTATTTTTAAAACACGAAGAACGCAATTGAACAATCGAAAAAAACAAAAGAAAAAGAATTTCTGTACATACATACGAATTGTACATACGTCTGAAAGCCTCGTCACACTTTGGCAGAGTGTAGTGAAACTAATTTTAGTATCAGTGTCTGACACGTAGCACATATACCCACTACTAGTGGGTCCTGACACCTTCAACTTCAATTCCTGCCCCTTTCAATGCCAAAGACACGAGTCGTGTGCGTATTTAGGTCGATTACGGTATTCGATGATATAGCTTCCTTGTTCTAGACATCAGAAGCCCATCGATAAAGATAGAAATGTTTTAGAAATTGTAATGTTTCACGCATATATACATATGCATATTATACAGATAATCACGCGTTGATGGCAAAGTGGGTCTATAAATACATCGATGTATATTTTTAAATTATTTCAATGCCACATTGTTTCTTTCACGATGTTCCGCTTGATTCATTGACCTATACGTATATGTGCCAGTCGTATTTTTCAAATGCGTATGAGTTTGATAGATTTGGTATACTAGTTTTGCAAATATTTAAAGATTTTTGCCGTTTTTCTCTCATATTTGATTTATTACATACAGTGTAGTTTGCTATAAAGATTTAATAGGGACGGTACAATGAGCACCTAGCTCGTGTGCCTGGACTATAGGTGTTCACGCACAGGATTGGACGCAGATATTGAAGTTCCAAATTCAATCTCCTCACGTAGACAAGTATCAAGATGTTTTATTGACTGTGTGCCTTACGGTGTTGAATATTCTGCTATACGAAGATAGATGTGTAGAGTGCGGTCCACAAATAGTGCCTATTTAGTGCCAATTATTACTGTTTATCATTTTCGAGGTACCTTTCAAAAATTCGAAAACCTGCTCAAAAATGCTTAGCACAACAAAGGTGAATTAATGTTTATTTTTTTTTATTTGTGGAATAAATGGTTTATTAAAATCGATTGTTTTGTTTGACAACTTATTTTCTTCTATGATCTTTAGATGATCCTATCAACGGTTTAAAATTATTTTGAAATCTATGCATTTTTTTGCAAGAATTTGTGGATTTATTAATAATTAAAAAAATGTATCATAAGCAGTAGTGTAAGTAAGAATTCCTTGATAAAAGTTGCTACAGCATTCGTGTTTTTGTTTTTACTTTGGTGCACCGCTTGGATCGTCTAGGAAAGAATTGTGGAATACTTGACAACGGCGAAACAGAGTTACTTGCGAATTTCTCGGAATTCCACTTTTGCGAAAAATTCTGTAATAAAAAATCTAAGGAATGATACTAAACTGATTTTCCAACAATCTAGTTTTCTTTGTATTATTGTCATTATAAAATTATGAAACCTTACGTGCTTAAAGCACCAAAATACGAGAGTTGAAGGATGAAGTAGTACTGATATATTTTGATTGTTTTTCATAATTGTAAGGTAAAGTCATTTTTCTAGTAACGGAGAGTTTATGTCGGTTAAACTTGTCACCGTTTTTAATTTTCCAGCGCCTCCACCAAATTTTTAATGTCTATTTTTCGACTATAGGTATAAGTTGGTTCGCATAGTTTTATTCAAAATTTGGGAGCGTAAAGTTAACGTATGCTTCAGTTCTATGCCCTATCGTAGTGATTGTAAACGTAGTAATAGTATTTCGAATACAATTCTGAACTTTCCGATTTATCGTAAATATTTATAGTGATGTTTCATGAGCCTGTAACCTGTAAATCCCGGCAACAAAAGCATTTAAATTAAGGGAGGGTAGTATTTGTTGCAAAGAATTCGTCAAATATCTCGGGGTTATTTTAGATGAAAAATTAAACTTTAAAGGGGTAGTGCTTAGAGCGTGATTGCGTATTCATCTATTTCGGTCGACGCAGCGCGCATTATTTCAGGGATATTACCAGTAGAGTTAGCGTTTTAGGGAACCTAAATTTTGTAGAGACGCGAATAAAATAGGGGTTGAGGATTTAATTACGGTGACGGGAAGTAGATTAGAACCGGACGATTTAGAAAAGTGAGGGCCCTCGGAATTAAGAAGTATTACTTATAACGATTTTATAGACACTTTTGGAAAGGCTTTAAAATTTTTTACGGCGGAATTAGTTGCAATGAATAAGCAGTATGTTATATTAGGCTGGAGTGTGAATTTATACGGGACATGAGAATTGATTAGAGGCGAGGAGAGGGAATTTAAAAAAATCCGACTGATTTATTATTAGATATTTGGGATATGTTGCGTGAGGAGGGTGAAAAAAAGTTTTTGGAGGGTTCATGGCGGTACAGTAATGAGAGGGCGGTTCAATTAGTGAAAGAGGTGGTGTTTAGAGAGGACAGTGCGATAATTAATAGTAAGGCATTTAGGAATAAACTTAATAATTTGGCAGGGTAGGTGGGACACTACTTTGGATGGGAGGTGGACCAGGAAGTTTATTTGTAACGTTACACGTTTTAGAGAAATCAAATAAGTAATGGTCAGCAAAAGCAAATTTATTTTAAATATTTTTGATGCGTTTTAAGGTTTTAACATTGACTATTATGAGATCATGGTGAGTATATTTTTAATAGTTAGTTTTATCGTGAAATTCTTACATATTTTTTATTATTAAAATTGATCAACTTGACCTAAAAATTTTGATTTTATAAAAAAAATTTAATCCGTAAATCTTAAAAAAATCTCTTCTTAAATTTGTAAAACATATACACATTGGGCCAGTAAACATTTATAATCGGGAAATAAACCTATGTATAAAAACTCGCCTTAGTTGCTAAACGCGTTGCAGTGAGGATGGGAAACCACACCCTCCGCCCTTCTTCACTCCTGGTCGCAATCTTTCCAAACACTACAAGTATTCAGTACTAAGCTAGCGGCATTGATGAATGTAGGTCTTCGCTGCCATCAGCTGTGTCTTCTCACCTCGCTTTTATTTATTTCTTGTCAATTTAAAATATTCATAATTTTTTTGGCTATTTTATTTTGTTTTCCTTTTTTTTTCTTATTTCTTTATTTTAAATTCTTTTCACTGCAATGTTAATTTACACATGCGCATAAAAGGAAAAAAATAATTAATTGTAGTAAATTGACCGTTTTATATCTGCTTTTCAAAATAGTCTCAACTGTAGCAACAGTCTTAAATACGCAAGTGTGATTCCACGTGTTGTGCCACTAATTGTCAAAACGTATTGCACTGGCATATTTATTGCACAACTGCTAGTATCAAACACAATAATTAATTAGCACTTAGTTCTGTATATAATAAATATTAAGAAAATATGCATTGTAGCATGTAACATGAATGGAGTGCAATTATACGTAAAAGGTCCAAGTAGCAACTCGAAATGTTACTTCGTCGAGCGGCTTGTAATGCGAGGACACGTGTGGCTCAACGTCGACCGTTGGGAATGGAAGAAGTGGGTCGTACAATTCCCTTATGATCAGTATAATTTGTTTTGTATGGAAACGCACATGCAAGGATTCATTCTTACGTTATATTCATGTATCTTCACAGTATTCCATTCTACTATCAAGTGTAATTTTGCAGCAAACAGCCTGATGAACATATACCTATTGTCGAAACTAGTAGTTGGAATCATTTAATCTCACAGTAAACAAATAAAAATTAGGAAGTATTATCATTTATTCTTAATACTTAAATCCTACAGCAGGATTGTCATAAATAGCCAGTTTTTGCATTCTAGTCTTCATGCATTTAACTAGATGATTACAAAAGCAGCTGAAGGTGGCGTTGATATGCTGTCCTGCGAGAGTATAATTTCGGAAAAGTACTAAAAATACCTGATGTGACACGTACAACGAATACATACGTAAATACAAACCGTTTAACTGACATTTTTGTTTGTCTGCCAACTCGTAGATTTACCTTGTGTAACAGGTTAGCATCACGCGCCTTTTTCGAATGATAATAAGCCGATATTGGCGTAACACGCAAAGGAAACTTGAAATTAAGAAGGTTTCTAATGTGCAGTACAGAGATTAATAATGTTGATAATAATACTGTACTCTTATGTCTATATTTAATGCGAGATAAACATAGACCATCTATCACATCTTACTAACATCTGCTAACAACACGTGCAGTGATTCCTCTATTTCCACCAACGATTGTAAATATTAGATAGTTTAAATTTGCATAATTGTATGCAATCTAATTTCGTGCCAGGTTTAAATGCATTTATCTCTATATATTAATAATACTACTACTTTGCTGAGTTTATATTTTTTTTACTGCTCTTATCTTACAGACGGTTTTGTTACTAAAGATTTCTATTTGTACTAAACATTTTAAAAAAGACATTTGAAAAAAAAATATGTGATCTTTTAGTGTAATACTGAAAGTCTAGATCCAATTTATTTATTTCGGTATTAATAATTAATCTCCAGTACTGAGTACCAATCTTTCATTCTATTTTTTAGGCTCTTCAGACACGAGAGACTCACCGACTTCGAACCCAGCGCATAATCCCGCCTTTGCTCTGGATGCAGCCGACACTCTCGAAGACTTTTACACTTCCAGCACCTACGCCGGCTTCCAGAAGAGCGGTAGGATAACGCCTCCAGCCACAACAATACCGAGATTTAGAAAATACTGCATCGAAGACTTCAACTTCCTCAAAGTCTTGGGCAAAGGCAGCTTTGGAAAAGTAAGATAACCATGGTTCCATACAGTGTATTCGTGGATGGAGTTAATAAGAGGGAATTTATCACTAATTTTAGAAGTAAAATGTTATTAGATCTGTTAGTCAATTATGAAAATGTAGTGGATGTTCTCAAGGGAGAGGTTCCGTTATTTATTGCTTTAGATAAAACGCTTATGAAATGGGAATGTTTTTAATCTGAAATTAAACTTAATAGAAAAGTTGGAAATTCATCTGTTTACGTTGAATTCGCAATAATCCTGATATACCGAGTGTCCAGTCTAAGATGCAACGGTCTCTAGCCTATTTATTATTGTCTTTTTGAAAAAATGTTTCAAATAAATGTTGCCTCGAATCATATTCTACATATAGCACAATTAGTTTCAGTAATGGCGGACTTCCGGTTGTACAGGAAGTAGATACTAACTTTATTATTTTAAATGGAACAGCCTGTATATTATTGCACCTTTGGACTCCTTGTTAAATTTAAATAACAATACGTAGGGGATACATTGGGGCTAGGTTGTACCGTTTCCGAATTACATGACGTTTTTCGAAAAAAAAAAAATGAAATTTGCAGTGTCTTTGGTGTTTGGAAATATCTCAGGAAATACGAAAGTGAAAGAGAGATGCGGTTTTCCGCATAACCCCAGAATATTTATATTATACAAAAAATTACTGGAATATTGAAAAATTAATGTTTTTACGATATTCTTTGCAATTATTCTGGGAATAATTGTATACATATGTGTATAAATATTCGTAGAATATTCTGATAATATTAATACCTAAAAGCACAATGTTCTAAGAATATTACTTACGATTTTGTATTACATTAATGGTTATTTGAATACCTTTAAGTTGAATTTATTAAATATAATTGCGGGAAATTAGAATTTTGTTTACTGGAAAGAAAATCCTTCAAATTGATTTAATTTTTTATCAATAAAATATAGATTTAATTGTAAAAAAAATCCACACCAAACACATTTTTTTTTTTTTAAAACATTGACCTTGTGAATTTGATTTTGATTTTCAAATGTCCAAGAACGATTATGTAGCGAAACATAACCGCTTTTGGAAAACGTTTGTTCGTCAGTGGAACAGTTCATTATGTGAGAATTTTCAATTGCGAGGTAAATATTTCAAAATACCACTTATTTTTGAAAAACCCTATATTTTGATTTGACTTGTCCCATATTTTGTAATTTTAAATAAAATTTAATTTAAATAAAATTTATTAATTTATGTATTACTGGATATTTTGTTTATTGTTTCCACACTTTGTGATGCTTCCATATCTTTTTCGCAATGTTCACCTGGACATATGTATAACCTGTTGCAAAATGTATTATTTAAGAATTTTTACAATAGTACAATAACAACTGTTTCTATTTAGCAACTGACAATACTTACTTAAAAAAAAATATAAACTAGTCAGTTACTTTTGACAATCTCGGCTTATGATTGATTAAAAAGCATATACAGTTTACATTGATATATTTGCAGCCTCTTGGCTTTTTGTATTTGGTCCAATCCCTCTCTTAATTTATACATTTTATTAATTTACTAACACTTTGTATATCTAATTTCAGTGTTTTTTAACACTAAGTCAATTATTTAGAAAATCAGAATTCTTTATAAATATAACAACTATTTCTTGTAAAATTAAGAGTCGATGTTTTTTTTCTAGTCAACTCCATCTGGAGATACACTGCATACTTCTTAATATTCGTTACTATTGAACATTTAATTATAGGTACTACTCGCCGAACTAAAAGACACTGAGTACTATTACGCTATTAAATGCCTGAAAAAGGACGTGGTTTTAGAAGACGATGATGTGGAATGTACGCTGATTGAAAGAAAAGTGTTGGCTTTGGGTACGAAACATCCGTATCTATGTCATCTCTTATGTACGTTCCAAACAGAAGTAAGTAATTTCTTCTAGTTTTTAATAATTTGCGGTTGATTTTGTAGTTTTTTTTCAAGACTTCAAGAGCTTTTAAAGAATTGTGATTTTTAAATATAAATTAAGTGCTATGACGTGAAAAAAATGTTGTAAAAGATTGTTGCAAAAGCAATTGAATGTCGTGTATTAATCGCAGGAACAAAATACCTAATCCGTTCATAAATAGAGAAGCAAGCATTAGTATCGGTAAATAAGAAAATACGTTTTAGTAATCCAGCTCCAGAGTTCTAATCATTGCCAATTTCGCGAGCTGTTTGTTCTTCTGCACCTACGATTATCGTCGGAAATAATGTTATTCTTTGTTTTACAAATTGTGTAATTTTCTTTTTCCCAAACTTCGGGACATTTATAAAAACTCGAATTTGGCAAGTTTATTGGTCATTAGCTATTTTCACAATAAAGAATTTTGTAAAAATGACACCGAATCCAATTTCTCCCAAATATTTTTTTCAGTAATGTTTGTTTTGACTTAGTGCCACGGGCCCTAAATAAAGTTTTCATTACTCATCCATAACTTTCAATTACGAATCGAAATTCTTGGGTCGTGTATACACTTAAACAAGTTATGTTGTGTAAATAAGCATTTAATAGTTTGCGGTTGATATGTTATAAATAATAGAGTGGCGCCAGTAATAAAGAGCTTCGGCATTCCGCAATGAACATTACGAGATATCCTTTGATTTCAGTCACATTTGTTCTTCGTTATGGAATATTTAAATGGGGGTGACCTGATGTTCCACATTCAGATGTCAGGTCGTTTTCCCGAACCCAGAGCTTGCATATATGGTGCGGAAATCGTATCCGGATTGAAGTTTTTACACACTAAAGGAATTGTTTACAGGTATATAGAGTAGTAATTTATTTCTACACCTATTAATTAGTGATATAGACATGTGTTTCTGGATGTTAGTTCGCCTTTACAGCGTTCAAAATATTTAAAGCATTGAAACCACAAAATATGAGGCGTGAATTCCAATTAACAGTTTGTCTAAGCTTTGCTGCTTTTTTTCTAAATTCGATATAATACCTCGTATTTTTCTCCATCTTGTTACATCGTTGGCGTACAGTTTACCAACAAACTTCTCTTGGCACAGAACAAACTTAGACATCTGTTATTTTTAGTAACCTTGTTGCATTAATCACGCAAAAGATATTACTCCTGGTAAATCTTTTATTTAACTGTCTTTCGCTTTTGTTACGGGTCCATAAATATTGCTGAATAATGTATTTTTGCTTGTAGGGATTTAAAATTAGATAATATATTACTCGACTTTGACGGTCATGTTCGAATAGCGGATTTCGGCATGTGCAAGTTACAAATATTTTTAGATAGGATGGCAGACACATTTTGCGGTACTCCTGATTACATGGCACCTGAGGTAATGCAACTTCCTAAGATTTTATTTCACATCTTACCAATAACTTTCCTTAGATCATCAAAGGGCAACATTATAATCAATCCGTTGATTGGTGGTCCTTTGGTGTATTGTTGTACGAAATGCTGATAGGCCAATCACCATTCAGCGGTTGTGACGAGGACGAGTTGTTTTGGTCTATTTGCAACGAGAAACCGGTCTTTCCTAGATTCCTTTCAGCGGAAGCGACATCTATACTCAAACAGGTAACCTATGCTCTCCAATTATCCGCTATAAGCTCTTAATTTGAATGTTTTTAGTTGCTCGAGAAGGATGGAAGTAAGCGTTTGGGTAACAAAATGAGTCCCCATGGGGAAATACAAGATCATGCGTTCTTCAGGCCGATTTCTTGGGATTTATTGGAGCGGAGACAACTGGAGGCGCCTTTCAAACCGAATTTGGTGAGATTAATAATTTTAGTAAACATTCGGAATATAAATTGCGGTAGGCATTTTATGGGGAAAGCGATTAGGTCATATTTGAGAGTTAATTTTTTTTTGTGTGCAAGCATTCAAGCATTGAACTATTGTTTTCCCTTTCATTGTTGTAGTAGTGATGACAATTCACGACGGCTGATACTCACACAGCACAAAAATGTCTTATCCGTCATCCATTTTTATTATTATTTATTTATGGATACCCATAACCTCCATTGAACGCCATAGACATTCGATCGATGTCTTATACATCTCCAAATGCCCGCCTGTTAGATATCCAAATAGTACGTTTAATGGATATGCTAGTCATGGAATAATACACTTACAAAAAAAAAAACAACTTTTGAATTACATATTTCTGATGACTTATATATTTTAAATGATCTTTTTTTGCTTAAAGAGGGTTTGAAATAAAGTCCAAAATATCCTTAAACATGGAATTATTTTCGAAGGGCTTTATTCCTATCTATTTCCATTGATAAATAACATTTTTGGATATAGCAATTCTTTTTATTAAATTGAATATTTTATTACAAGAAAATATTTTTATCAAACATATTTTATACTCGGTTTGTTAAAATACACAACTTCAGTTACTCAAGTGCCATCCATCTTTTAATACGTAGAAACCTAAGCAGTTATTCTTTGGAGCTCAACTGTGGAAAAAGAAACCTACAAAATACGAAATTTAAGTTGAATCAATATCACACAACTGTGATTATTTTTATACGATTTAGTGTTTCTAATTGTGATTCTTGCAGGATATGCATCTTAGTTGACACAAACGGTCAAGTCAGCTTATTATTATGCACCAGGAATATTTTGTTTCTTTATGAATGCTTGTTTAGATTTTTTTATCTAAAAATCAGTAGCGTAAGAACATACGGCTTGCAAGATGTGCTTTGCCAATCAATGACCTAAATCAAGGGTATGAAGAATGCAATTACACCGACCCATTTTATTATTTTTTTTTTGGTTCGATCCATAGCATGACTGATTTTTGCTTTGCTCTTCATGTGTTAATATTTATATTTGATTTCCAGCAACACCCATTGGATACTCAATATTTTGATAAAACGTTTACCGTGGAAAAGGCTAAATTGACGCCAATAGAGAAAAACATACTACAATCCATGGATCAGACGCAATTCCAAGGCTTCAGCTACACAAATCCAAACGCTACGGATAGATAAGTGTGAACTGCTCACCTTTATGAGACATTTATATGTGTCTATCGATTAATAAAGTACCTCAGTACAGTATTTATCTTACGTAGAAAGTGTACTAAATATCATACGGACGTAGTTGCCCAAGTGTATACCTTAGAATAAGCTTTTAAAAGTCATAAATTGCTACACCTATGACGTGCAGTCTATATTTATTGCAATCGAATGTATTTTGTACCTGTTTATCTATAAAGAGAAAAGATTTTTACCAGACGGCCAATGCTGATGATTTTTGTGTATTTATTTGTTTTTGATGGAATTGTATAATTGTAGTTTATTGTGATTATAGTAATATGTTGTTAAGATTGATTTTACAGTAGCCTAGACTTAAACAGTCAGTGGAAATACTTATATATTGTTAGTGTTCCTAATTTTTGAATAATGACGCATACTGAAATTGCCACTGATTTGTAGGATAATTTTTTTAACATAAAAAAAAATATTTTCTATCGTAAACAAAGAACAATCTATTAACCGCATCATTTAAATGTTTTTATAGCATATACTTACTATATCTGATGTATGATTTTTTTTATAATCTCGTTTTATGTAATTAATGTACATACTTTTTTTTTCTATTGTATTTCATGTGAAACGCTTTTATTTGTTGGCTGTTATATATTTTATTATTTATTTGTTATTGTATTTCTTAAAACAGGGCCGGATTAAAGATGTCATGGATCTTTCATAATAATATATGTACCTACGTAGGTCACGGCCAATGGTCATTTCAGAACGGCTAAAAAATGGCACCTTAAAAATATCGCGTTAAGTAGTTGGAGATTTGAGAAGTGCTGGCTGTACAACGTTGGGTTCAACAGAAATTATGGGGTATGATAGCCGAAGTTTGAATCAATACTCAATCTTTGTTAATTCTAAGCTTTCGCAATTATTTTATTGCTTCCTCTGAGAATCAACTACAAAGAGAGTGCAACCAATTAATGTGTAAATATAAATATATAAGGTAAGTAAAAAATCGAACTTACAGTTAAGAGTGACGTCGGAGATAAATAACACAAGCATTATGAACAATACATGCTAAAAGTCAAGAATTTAAAAATTATATTAAAATTATTTCATCATAGATTTAAAAATTTAATTTTTAAATCCATAATGAATTAATTTAAATTCTTGACTTTTAACATGTATTGTTCATAATGTTTGTTTTATTTATTTCCGACGTCACTCTTAACTGTAAGTACTCTTTTTTACTTACCTTATAATATTTATACATTAATTGATTGCACTCTCCTTGTAGTTGATTCTCTGAGGAAGCAATAAAATAATTGCGAAAGCTTAGAATTAAAAAAGATTGAGTATTGATTCAAACGTCGGCTGCCATACCAAATAATTCCTGTTGAACGTAGTTGGAGATGTTTGTGAGTAACATAAATTCTTTCGTAATCATGCCATTACCATTTAAAATAGTTAATTATGGAAATATCCGGCCCTGTCATTAGTTTATATGTACTTTTTGATATTTATAAGTAAAGTATAATAAATACATAAATTGTACAAGATTTATGTAACATACGCGCGGAAAATTTAACGACATTCGGCTAAATCCAAATAAAGAATACTATCATTTAGTTTTATTTATTTTTAATAATTAATTTAATTGCTTCTCGCAGGCAACACAAACCGAAGGCAAATTATGAGCCATCAGAAGAGGCACCAATTAATCGTAATTCTTTTTTTCTGCAAACCCAATAACACGATAGTTCTTGAGCTATTTAAGAGCTTTGGAACGGTGATTCTTCCAGCAACTATCCCATAGTTTCATAATATCTTCCCATTTTGCCCCTATCTTCAGTTATTTTCAGTGTCTGATATATTTTTCTGAGAGCCGACTACAAACAGGCAACCAAGAATACTTATGTATTTATATTTCTTTTTGATACATTAAAATAAATAAAGGTCACTCACAACCCTCAAGTTTGACACAAATCTAATGAACAAATGAACATTATATAAAGTAAAACAGCAGTACGTTTGTTGTCCTTGTATGATTTCAACGTCATAACGTATTTCTTAATATTTATGGCATGCTTTAGAACCTTGCGTTACGGTATAATAAAATGTACTTTTTAACATAATGGTTAGTTAATGGTTGGAAATGAGACACTGTTTTGTTATGTCAGAAGAACGTGCTTTATTCGATTGTAACCAAAAAGACTATATGGAGGTACACACTCAAACGACGCTAACCTCAAAAAAGTAATAGATATTTATTATTATATTCACAAAAATAATAGGATTTATTATTTGCCTTTAACATCTTGGTTACAATTACGTAACAGTTTTTAAAATTATTAACATCTACGATATGAATATGTCATGAGTGCAACTCGACGTTAAAGTTATCTAACTTACAATAGAAAATAAGTAAGTCTAAAATGAGTGGAGGTTTTCTTATGTATGAATACGACTGTTCTTCTTTACATCAGATAGTATAGTTAATAGTATGAATGTAAACGCCAAGAATTAAAACTAATTCAAAGTTAATCCCTGGTTCCATGTATTTTGCTGATATGAAAATCATTTTGAATTTGCGGTAGGTATATATTTCATTGGAGATAATATTTATTTGGGCTTAGGCTTCATTAAGAAATTCGTCTTTTTATTTTCGAAACAAAGTATATATTTCTTAAAATCTTGTTTTGATCTATTTTAAAGATTATTTATTTCATCATGTTGGAAAGCTACTACAAGCTATAACTGTACTCCGTATGTAGAGAACACTGACAGCATTACTATGTTTAGGATCTAAATGGGATAATGATACATTTTTAAAACTTTTATGATCGCACTGACAAAATAAAGTTATTAAACGGTTGGGAAAATGAATTCCTACACAAGGTTGACAGGGTCTTCACAACCACAAGTAAGCCCACTCACTTAAATATAACTATAAGGGAGTATGTAAATAAAAACTGTGTAAAACGATGGGTACATTTGGGGAAAATATAAGACACTTATGGACAAATGTCGGACATTCATATAACTTGCTTGTTGATTGTTACTGACAATTCCTTCGATAATAATTAGAGTGGTCGACTTTCATTTGCGGGCCAGGTCAGTACTTGGTTTCATATATGTGACATTAACGTTTAACACAAGTATACTATATATTATTGGGAAAGAGCAAAATTATTTATTTATTTAGCTGTAAATATTATATATAAGCATTTTTACCTTACCTCATTTAAATAGCAGAAGAAGAAAATTTTTCTCGCTAAATCGTGTTCGTCACGATGATAAAACATGAATTGTGAATAATTAGGATAGGAAGAAATGTTTGCTATGAAAGAATGTTTGAAAATAGACTAAAAAAAAACTCGAAACTTAACAATTAAAAGATAATATGTACCGTACTCCCAATTAAATAAATGTTTTCGAGATAATTACCTCACAAAACCCTATATCTTTTATCTATGCTTATAGTTGTTTAGGAAACATCAAGACAGCTCGTAGAGAAGATTTTAGATTAAATTGCGTTTTGTAACATAATATGTTGTACATACTGCTGTGGCCTGGCACTCCGGGTTTTGTAAACTCAGTGTTTATTTTTCCAAGATCAAGTTTTGGCTTTGCCGCGCGCAAATTCTCACTGGTTTTAATTTGTTTTTTTTAATGAAGTTCTTGAATTGATTTGAGTATTTAATTTAAGTATTTATTTGTTCAGTTAGTTTAGTTTTACTTCACTCTGTAATATTTTTAATTCTTGTGTCCGTCCTGAATGGATTATTATTTCGATGATTGTCGCGTTTGTCGTACGCAGCTGATTTTATATATGCGAGGTTTTGGGCCTCTTAGGTTGAGAGTTATCTGAATGTACGCGGCGTTGGTAGATATTTGTTTCGTTGCTCCAATTTTGCAATTGTTCAGTAAAGATTTGTTCGTTAATTTTTGTTATTTTGTTCAACATTCAGATTACTCACTAGTTATTAATAGGTGTTATGTTGTTGTGCACAATTTATATGTAAGGCTCGTTAATAATTTTCGTTTTAGAAGTGATCGCGTTTAGAGTTTAAATTTTCCGTTTTTTTTGTAGTTTTCAAATTAATTGTAGTTTAATCACCTCGGGGTAGGTGAAGAGAAGCTTTGAGCTTGATTTAAATTTCATTTTTAATTTTGCTTGTTTCTCCACGTGTAATTTAATTTAAATTTTAGTTTGCTTTGAATTTTTGAGACCACGTGGATTTTTTGTGGTATAAGAAATTCCTTCTAGAACGAATCTACCATTTTGTTTGCTAAAGGATTTGCATTGTCCTTTTTAATTGTAAATTCACGAAGGGGTTATTTTAATCCAAGACATTCTGTCTTAAGGTTTTTCCCCTGTTTGTAATTAAATGTTTTTTTTTTTTTTTAAATACAATAAAAGTTAATGATTTTAAATATCATCCTAAATAATAATTCTTTTATTTTTGAATCAACCATTTCAATCTTTGGGGATTTTAAAGAAAGTTTAATTTTTCAAACGCCCACAATAGCTTTTCATGAAAGTTACCCTGAGTTCTAATTGTCTTTTGCGCCCTTTTGAATTTTTATTTGCTGAGCTAGTTAATTTGATTTTTAATTTAATTTTTCACTTTTAATTATATGCTGGTACCTTCAGTTCACAGCAATACCTAGCACATCTAATGATGTTATCCATCTAATTACACAAACGATCTTAATAAATGGTAACCGTGAAATAAATACCACAAAGAAAAAAAAAACTTTCTATCCATGGAAAATACAGGAATGACTTGAGCTTAAAATTCTTTCTTTGGTCAATGGAAAGTAGATGGCACTGCATCTCTGAAAAAGCAAAGAAATTGTAGATGTATTTGCAAAACCCAAACAGAATTTTTTAAACAATATTCTCTAAGGTTGGTGTTGTTTTTATAGCAACGATACGTACACTTTATTGCAAAAAAATATCCTATTGCAATTTTTTTGTGTTTTGACTTTAGTCAAAATCTATTGCTATCTATTTAGCTTGATTTGTACGCGTGTTGTTACATCATAATAATTAAATTATTCATTTTCTTATAAATATAAGACAAAATATGTTAAAATAACAATGCTTTGAAGTAAATTGTAAATAACTGAATATAATTAAATAGTTATTATTAAATTCACGACCTGTTTGATGTTTTTGATAGTTTGCCTTATAAATTCAATAAAAAGTTTTGCTATGTAGGTAGTAACAAGTGATTGGTGTATGCACATTACTGTAAATTAGCAGAAGTAACTGCTGGCGGTAGTAGTCTTAAATAAATCAAATAAATTGGTCTTCCTATACTTCCTAACTTCTTTATTTTTACATACTATCAAAGTTCTTACTGCATTGCTACTGATTGGATGTAGCGGGCGATGGAATAAACACAAAAACTTTTATGGATGCGTGCCTAGTCACAATCAACAGATTACTAGATGTGATAAATACATCATTGGACACCGGAATAGTCCCTACTGAATGGAAGATATCGTATATAACGCCGGTACAAAAAATAAATGGAACCAAGAACTGTGAAGAATTTAGACCTATTAACACTTTGCCAGTATATGAAAAGGTTTTGGAAATCGCTGTAAAAAACCAATTATCCGAATATTGTGATAAAAATAATATATTGGTGGCGAATCAATCGGGATTTAAGCAAGATCACTCATGTGAGACGGTAATAGTAGACATTTGTGATAAATGGTTAAAAGAAATGGACGAAGGTAAAATCATTATTGCAGTTTTCTTGGATTTTAAGCGAGCTTTTGAAACAGTCAACAGAGAGTTATTAATAAAGAAATTAGGATTCGTGGGAATAAACGGGACGGTTAAAAAGTGGTTTTCGTGTTATTTAGAAGATAGGTATCAAAAAGTAAAATACAACGGCTGTGTGTCTGATAAACAAAAAACAAAACATGGAGTGCCACAGGGAACAGTGCTGGGTCCAATGTTGTTCAACATCTACATAAATGATATGGTGTCGGTTATTCAAAATTGTGAGATATGTATGTTTGCTGACGATACAATGATCTATATTAGTGGAAATAATGTTGAAAGTATGGTGAATACGTTGAATGAGGAACTTGAAAGACTTTTTGTATGGCTATGCAAAAATCGTCTTTGTATTAATGTTAATAAAACTAAGTTTATGTGTATTGGAAGTAGATATAAGTTAAGTAGTTTGAATACAGTTAGAATAAAAATAAACGACATCGATATAGATAAAGTAGATCACATTAGATACTTAGGTGTAATAATTGATAAACATTTAGAATTTAAGGAACATGTTAAATATATCATTAACAAAATGACTAAAAAAATTAATTTACTCTATAGAATAGGAAGACAAATGTCGGTATATATTATGCATAGATTATATAAGGCATTGATTGTTCCACACCTACAATTTTGTTCAACTGTTTTGTGGATGCTGAATAAAGGTGAATTACAACAACTACAAAAAGTCCAAAACAGAGCGATGCGGGTAATTTTGAAATGTAACCGATATACGCCAATAAACACTATGTTGAATACGTTAAATATCATGAATGTTAACCAGCTAGTAACTTATAGGACATTAATTTTTATTCATAAAATTAAGTTGGGTAGTGTACCCGAGTATTTAGGAAATAGGATACAATATGTTGGTGAAATTCACAACCATTATACGAGAATACTAACAACTTTTCATACAACCATATAATAGGGAAAAACAACTAATAATATTTTTGTTGGTGGTATCGCATTATACAATGAGTTACCAGGCTTTATAAAAGATAGTGAAAATCTAAATACATTTAAGAGATTAGTTATTAAGTATGTTATAGATAAATATTAATGTAAATTACATGTACTAATATTAGCTATTGCTAAATAAAGTTCTATTCTATTCTATTTCGATACTTGAAATAGATCTTCTTCTGGCTAGAGATATTCGAACTTCATAGTAGTTAATATATGAATACATTTAACCTGTGGGTAGAATACAACTTATACAACATAATTTGTCCGGGATATCCCAATAATCTATGTCATATTCTTCATATATTGACTATTACGAAGTTTTAATACAGCCTGATGAGACCCATTTTAAAGGTTGAAACTAGTAGCAATGCAATAAAACTTTCCTAATGTCCATATAAAAATAAAGAAATTAGTAAGTGTAATAACGAGAATTTATTTAATTTATCATATTCACGCCTAATTAGGGACACGAACACATATTAAATAAATCATTTTTCAGTTAATATCGTTTTATTACCAACAAGACATTTTTAAAAACACTTAATCTTAAGAGACAATTTTAAAAATGTGAATATAATTTAAAGTTTATTTCTCCATGCTGAGAAATGCTTGGTTTTGAATTTTGCGACAATGCAACCTTATATGTAGTTAAATAAAAAAATTATTGAAAAATATTTGTGGAACTTTGCGTCACTCGGTTTTTTTTTTTTTACAAATTATAAACTTTAATGACGAATAAATACCAACTTGTATAAAACTCAATCACTAGTACAAGATTATTAGCTAACTAGTTTCAGCTAAAAGCCATCATCATTAAGTTACAGATATAGTAGATCATATTAAACGTTAATTAATCAAAGCTGAAATTTTATATTTTAAAAGTTTTAAAAGCTACAAAAGGAATAAACAGAAACAGGTTCAGAAACCTCGCGTGTTTGTTATTTTTCTTTTCTGTCTATTCGTTTTGTAGTTTTTTAAAAAAAATAAATGTAAATTGTAAATGTAACTTAATTTGTTTTGTCGTTTGCATTTAATTCTGACATGGCTCTGATGATGGCTTTTAGCCGAAACTAACCAAGAATCTTATTCCAGTGATTGAGTTGCACCCCAGTTGTTATTTATTCATCATTATACTTCAACTCAATTAGGACATAACTATGGAAATTATAAGCTGTTTTGATGAAATGAATAAATTCAAACAATTTGATTTGGTTATATATCGTGCTAAATTAACCATTGAGCAAAACTTTGCCGTACAATGCTACCAAATTTTTAATCAGCAATACCAGGGCTCAACATTGTTAATAGTTTGACCCAAATTATTACAATATAGTTATATATTTTCTCTTGCAACTTTCAATAATCTAACGAAAGTTAGTTCAAAAACTCAATACCAAATGGGGACATTGTGAGTGTATCTTCTTTTCCAATTCGGAAATTTCTTGGGCGAATCTTCTGAAAAATAAAACAGTATTTATGAATTAAGGAAATAAAACAAAAATCCTGTAATATAGGCATTTTTATCCAGATGTAGCTGATTTTTTTTTGTCATATTGCTTCGTAAAAGTAAACAAAGTGAAATATATGTATAATAAAACCAGGATCTTATTCGAATTTTAGAAATTTAACGTGAAAGATTTTTCTCCAGAAAACTTAAAGCATGAATATATTATTTTTTCGCCATTTGTAACTATAATAGCAATTCATTAAATTTGGGAAATTTTGGGTCCTAAATGAAATTATTTCAAAAGACTGTTATTGTTATCTATTTAATTCTGCAATGTTTCCACGCCATTCGTGACAAGATTTTTCAGTTGTGTTAAAATCGAAAAATTCCTTCGTTTTAATATAATTCTTTAAAACGTCTATTTAAGCCGTTGTAGGCGATATGTTTATTTTAAAAAGACACGCCGGCACAACTCATTTATTAGCAAGCCCAATGGAACCAATTGTATGGTGGCTAGTAGAATGTTATAGTTCGTACCTCCTGCTAACAGAAAAGAAAATAATCAATTATTGCTTTATTGTTATGTTTATGTATTCTACACACGCTTCGGCAGAAGACGTTCTTACGATTGCCCCGACTTAACTGGGGGTTCTGCATATATTTCGCAAGGTCTTGTCGATAGCGTAAATATTTATGCCCTGGTGAGGGAAACTCTTTGTTTTTTATTTAGTTTTCCTTTTTAACGAAAGAATTTCGTTTAACGTGCTTCGGATACGACACATCTTACAGATGGCGAGTATTCCGCGAAAGCAATGTAATTTTGTAACTTACGTTTCCAAATCGATGGATATTATCGCTGAAATGCATCGTGGCTCGCTTCTTAGGCAGGAATGCCGGTACCAGGCTCATGTCGTAAGTCTTCAGTTGATTGTGATTATTTTTATCTAAATTTCTCAATTCGAATTCTTGAATTTTTACCATACAGAACGACCTTATTGTGAAATAGTAGATGATTTCTACCGCTGATAGCAGACTAAATCCTAGGAATAGTCCCGCTATGCCTCCAAATGATACTATAAAATAATTTTAATATTGGATAACATGGAATAAATTACGTATTTCGTTTGGGTGTTTTACGACTAATTAATAAAAAAAAGATTATGTTTCGAATCAATGTTGTGCAGAAAAATGCCAAATTATAGTCCCAAATTAACCCCTTTCAATTCATATGAAGTTTTGGTAATATGACGTGCTATTATGTACTGAAAGTTTGCTTATTTAGAGCAATAAATAATTTTTTACTGAAGAAAAATTAGGTTTTTTCAGATCCTGTAATAATATTTGAGGTAAGTAGCATAAGCTTTCCCGGTTTTATTTTTTAACCGAGCTTCCTAGCAATTATAAATCGCGAAATACCGTTAAATAATCTATAATTGCATAGCAGATTGGTAGCACCTAACATGCAGGGAATTAATTTTTATCATTTTTTAGAAAAATGTGCATGTGGGGTACATTTGGACAATTAAGCTGGGGCACGTTCGGACTGTTCGAACCTGTTGCATGTATGTATGTATGTAAATAGAAGGGTGGTGTTACACTGCGACCTAAAAGATCTGTTGTGTCCCCTATTCTTGCTGCTTTACAGCTGGCCTTCCAATCCTATTCCTTTCAGAAAGTGTAGGATGTCAGAGGGCACCAGTCTACGTAAATCTCCCTCTGCGATTTCACATGTTCCCAGGTGCAACGTCCTCGAGTTGCATAGTGCTACGCAGTTTGAGAGGAGGTGGATTCTATTCCCCACAAAATCTACATTCAGATTCCTTTTCCAATCCAAGCTTACTCAGGTGTCCTTTCAGTCTACAATGGCCTGAAAGTATTCCTGTTAATATGCGAACGTTGTTCTTACTCAGGTTGATGTATTCTGTAAACCTCTTCTGGTTATAAGTTCCCAGAAGAATTTTACTTTGCCTCATTCCCTGGAGATTTTCCCAGTAGCTGGATTTTCTCTGCTCCATTTCTATTTTTAGTTTCTTCAGTATTGCATTGCTACTTAACCCGCAAAAGGGTTCAGGCCCTACAAAAGGCATTCCAGCCCCTTTTTTTCCGAGATTATCCGTTATTTCGTTTCCTTCCACTCCTGTGTGACCCGGAACCCACAGAAGGGTTGGAAACTGTTACTAATTAATATTGTATTTGTTCATAGAAAATGGTCCGCACCTACGTAAAAAAAAACTAACCTAAGAGAAACTTCCGAAAATATTTAAAAAATGTCGCAATAAGCGTAATTAGAAAAGAAAAGAGCAAAGAGAAGCTGCTTTAGAGTTCAATCTTAGAAAGTTAACCCTCTTTGATTGAATTAAAGCAATGAAACGGAAATAGGGAGACTCGTATAATGATTCTGGAAAAGAAGAGGAAGAAGCTACAAACTACCGTATGCAGCCCCTAGATATATCCGTGTATGGGCCATTCAAAGCACAATGCAAAGTCGCTTTTAAGGATCATATGAGCAATAATCCTGGTAAGACGATAAAAATTCAGGACATCCCAAAAATTACCAACGACCCATACTTACAATCTTTCACACCAGCTAACATCACCAAAGGATTTTCTAAAGCAGGCATTTGGCCAATAAATAGCCTACTGATGATTATTTTCTAGCAGCTAGTATAACTGACCGTCCTTGTTCCAGTTCATTACCAAACTGTAATGTACCTCAAATTGATCTACCCTCGGAATCTTTTACTATTAATAAAGAATCTTTCGATATAGTGACCTCTATGATTAATAGTATTGTAATTGTAATTTTTCAAAGAACTAAGTCTTACAACGAAATTTTTCAGGAATTACAACCGTATCCTAAAGCTAAAGCGCGCCATGAAATAAGGAAGAGAAAAGTGAAAGCCTGTTCCAAAATATATATCTGTCTATCTAGAAAAAAAAAAAAATCGAATAGAGGAAGAGTTTGCCAAAAAGAGAAAAGAGTTAGCCCACCAGGAAAAAGGTAAATTTTTCAAATGAAGGGAAGCAAGTTGGATGATCCAGTGATTCTTCTGATTTCGAGAAGCCTATCGAAGATAAGAAAAGAAAGTCCACCATATACGAAGATTCTGGTCAGGACAGTGTTTTTGATGAAAACTTGAGAGATCTTTTCCAAGGTATATTGATTGATGAGAGCATATTCGTAGGAGATTACATTCTGGTGAAGTTTGCTACTACATAAAGTGCTATGTTGGGGTAGTCTAAGAGGTGACTACTGTGGACTTAGAATCGGTGTATGAGGTAAAATTTTTGCGCAAGGAGACTGGATTTGTGATATTTCTCTTATCATTCGCAACGATATCGTCTCCAAGCTTCCTCAACTAACTAACATTAAAGGAACCGCTAAACAGTATGGATTTTTCAAATTTGCTGTAACGTTTAATAATTTAAACATTCCATAATAAGTTGACTAGTATTGCTTTTCATTTGAAATTTTAAAACTGGAATCAAAAGAGTTGTTTATCAATGTTTTTGTGTTTAATTTAGCTGTGTACGAATGTGTCCTATGTGTTGTCCGGAAGTGCCCCAGTATGGGGCAGATTCGGACAAATGCTATTTTGGAAAAAAAAGCATATTCGAGAAAAACCATGCGACATTATCATATTTCTTATATAGTATTTCATACAAAAATGTGTACGCAATAAGATGTATATGAGAAACTTTCCATACCCCATTAAATAGCAATATAATCCATTTTTAAAGTTTAGTGTCCGAACGTGCCCCATTTTCCCCTATTAGTAATACAATGATTTTGTATAAATTGAAGAAGTTTAACCTTAATATTGAAGCATTTAAGTTGCTTTGATGTTATAAAAATGGGTGAAACAAACACAATTTTGTAACATGTTAAGTAGAGATGATCTTGGACGTCTAAAACTCCGGAGTGAAAAAATAAAGCTGTCAGAGGAAGAGGATTATCTTTGTGTCATACTAAACTTTAAGCTTACTTGAAATCGGCAACTTCAGAGGATTAAAACCATGGCGGAAATAATACTCATGTTGGCTAGAAGAACCCATGGAAAAGCATGGGGGTTAACACTTAATGTGATATACTGAACATACATCGCAGTGATGAGACCCATGATCACTTAGGTATCTCTGATGCGGTAGACAAAGGTGCAACACCAACCTACCATAATTGAATTGAGCAACATTCAGAAGTGTGCGTGTTTACATATAAAAGGAACAATTAGGACTACTCCTACAACAACAATGGAATGTCTGCTAGATCTCCCTCCTCTTAATTTGGCGATAATGGACGAGGCAAGGATGGGGTATCTGAGATTGCAAGAAGTACTAAGTGCAGATGTGTACAATAATGTTGTCCATCATGTGGAAGGTAACCTTTTGGAAATGAGATCAGATGACATGAATTCGACATAGCTTTTTAAACAGTAAATTCGTGGCGGAAATCAACGGATGGATGAAATTCAATTATAGAGACATGTTTGGTTAATTTTATTTATAAATGATATGGTTTACAGACGGGGCAAAAGCTGAAAACTGGATAGGCAATTTTTGGCAAGCCAGAAATGAACCCAAACGACTTCATTTAACCAACCTATGCAGATTAGTGCAGCGTTCTAGGATCTTGGAATGGTTGGTCTAATTTTATGAGTAAAAGAAATGGAACTAAATACAAAAAGCCAACACGCTGCTGTGTTTCATGACATGCATGTCAGACTGCCCCCGCAATAAAAAAAAAATTATGGGGCATTGAATTTTATAAACTTATACGTAAAAACGCATTAAAAATAGGGCTGTTATCAGAGATCGCACATATTCGCTACCAATTCTCAATAAGTATTAGGTATTTTGGAAGGCCTCCTTTGAAGTTTCGCAGGCGGTCCAAATTTCTTATCTACGGATTAGCCACAAAATATAAGTGAAAAGGAAATGAACTAAAAGCAAAAATACATGTAGAGGTGACAAAAGCTATACAAGCTAGAAAAATAATAAACCACTATTCCTTCCGAAATACATATAAGAATTACGTGACAGTCATCTAATTGAACATATTCACGCTTTTATAAAAAAATATTGGAGGAAGACCAAATGCTCTATGATATGAGGCAAAGCGTTATATTATGTTTCAGGTACCATTTAACCAAATATTCATTGTAAAATAGGAAGTAAAGTTTGGGAACATCTGGAGCAGGACATTGAAACCCTTGGGTTGTTTGTTTTCAGTTTTATTATTAAAGCTAAAATTTGAATATGCGATAAACAAATTGACATTGGTGTAAGAAATCTGTCAACTTAGTTTCGTCCGACATGCTAGAGAAATAAATATTGATAAAACAGAGATAAAGACAAAGATGAGAAAATTTGGACTTTTTAATTAAATGTTGAAAAACAGGTTAAAAATAAATTCTTTATTATGTATGCCAGCATCGATTTTACAATCCATAGCTTTTCTTTTTGAAGTATAAAGGAAAGCATAGGAGAATGTGACAAAAAGGAAATCACATTAAAAAGAAATAAGAAAATACTCACCTAATAAATCCACCCAACCGAAAAGCACTTCGCGTTTATAGCGTACCATGGGCCAAGACACGAATTCAGCCTCCAAACTGTTAGATTCCCTATCAAAATATCCAATAAATGTTTACAATAATCATTATCCCTGAATTTACCCGTTATCATTCAATTTATCCACCTCGTATACTGCATTAAAGCATCCCAACTGACAAGCGCATTTATCGACAGAGAGAATGGATTTTATATTCTTAGCAACGCAAGATAATTCGATAATGGTGCAATGTCTGTACCTCCTGGTCTCAGGGTAAAAATGCGGTACACAACCGCATAATCTCTTCGACGTATCCATCCTACATTGACGTGTACATGCGGTGTAGGTGTATTTGTAATCGATGGATAGTTTTACTTCGTCTTCGAAGATGCAGTGTCTTTGTTTTATTGATAATTGTCGCGTGTTTTCGGTGGTATAAGTTTGCTTGACCGAGAAGGAGATTCTATCGACTGTGAATTCCCACATGTGTTGAGGTTGGATATCCATTCCTGGTTGATCGTCAGAGTTGTGAATGTAAACCTAAAATGATCCACTTTATATTATCTACGAGACAGGCTTGTTAGAGAGATAAAAGGCATGTATTATAAAAATAAAATCTTACGGTTAGGTTTAGTTATTTTAAATTGACAATTTTTTTTTTCCAATTAGCAGTAAAAATATACACACTGGAGCTTTTTGCCGTCGCTGCAAGTGTATTCATAAAGGAAATACTTTCATAAAAGGAAAGACTGACGCGTTTTACAACAATCATTGTAAAACGCGTTTTTATACTTTTTTGTTCTTATTTCGCATTAATTTACATCTATGTATTATATAAAATGGTATTTCTTGTCCATGTAGGGAATTTAATGTTTCCATGTTTGTGACACAATTCTTACACCATATGCAGTTCTATGCACCAAGTTGCCCTATCACTCTTGTATAAAATGTTACCATAAACAATGTCACAAAGAGGAAAAAACCGTGTTAGAAAGTGGAACTTTGTGATACTCTTTTTCGGAAAAACAGTTACGCAAAATGCTCACATTTCATATGCAAGTAGAAAAAAAATATTTTAGAACAAACACAAAATCGACAGCAGCATATGTCTTGTTTTATATTCATCACTGTGCACATTATAGTGTTGCAAAATCTTAAAAAACACCTTCATTTACCGGAATACGTTCACTAGTAGAATTGCTATTTATATCAAACTTCAGGGACCATTTGATATCGGTTTCTTTGATATACTTTTGTTCGAAAGGTTCTAACAATTCCGCTGACCTGAAACATCAATACGAAGAAATTCTGTAAACGAATTCTTCCGCAACTTACCAAGGTGTTTTCCTCTCATAGTGTCTGGAATTGAATGTGTAACAGAATCCGCTTTCAGTAAAGACCGGGTAGAATCCTTTGCAGCATTCGTACTCCTCAGATTTCCATACACAATTTTCGAATATGTTTTCACATGGGTTCATAAACTTTACCGGAAAAATAGTGTTGTGTGGAATGCACTGCAAGTTCTTTTATACTCACTTGGAATATAAAATCCTTCAATTTCGTGTCATTGGGAATAATAGGGTTGGAAAACTTATGAAAGTGTCTCAGATTATCGTAAGAAAGTTTCGACAGCTCAACAATAAAATTAATTGCTCTTTCGGGATTTCCTAATTGTTTGGATCTGAAATTACAGATTTAAAAGGAATGACTCAAATATAATAAAGATTTACTTCTCTAGGTAAGTTTCAATAGCTGTCATGTTTGCTGGTCTATCCTGACAAATTGTGATAGCTGGAAAAGCCACGTCCCAGTTATGAAAATCAGTATCCAGACCTGTGATGGTTGGATTGGTTTGGAATTTTTCCAAAGGCTTACTATTATGATCATTGCAGCTACTGCACTGATGTTGACGCAGGCGAACCATAATAACCTAGAAGAAGAATTTTAAAGCTAAGTTTCATAAGGAACGGTAATATTCGTATGTATGACACTCGTAATAAAAATGATTTATGTCTATCAAAACATGGTTTATCAACTCACGAGAGATCTCCCATTATAATATATAATCATTTACTAGATTTTATTAAAAACATAGTATTAAAATTGTTTAAGAAAATTATTACAAATATAATAAAATGTATTTTATACTTAAGATGAATTTCTCAGTTTTACATATACATACGTGGTTTCTTTATTTGTAATTAGTTGATAGATTAGGTAAATATGTTTTTTATGTTACTAATTTTTGTGTGTGAGCAATTGCCCATTTTTCAACTTTTTTTTTGCTGTAGCCTTTATTATTTTGTCCTTCCTTGACTTATGTTGTACCCGCAAAGGCCTCTTAAATTAAGACTTTCAAGGAATCATTACCGAGGTTTAACAGTGTAAATAAAGTAATTCGGATGAGGAAGAATTCGTGGTATGATAAGTAACCTCACTTAAGCAATTATTCATAGATCTATTTTTGATCGAAGTTTCTCTTGAGGTAATTAGTCATTTTTCTGAACATTATCTCGCAATTTTGCACTCAACTAGCTCCCACTAGCTAAAAAGCATAAACTTCCATATTTTTTACAATATTGCGATGGATTTTTGAAACTTAGCAATACAAATAATTTCCTACAACGTTCTCTTTTACACCTTTTCTCTAAATTCAATAATAGAACTAACCTGAGATGTCAAAAGAAATAACAAAAAATAGTTTTTTTTTAGATACTTAGCCATGCACTTTCCCAAAAAGCAGATGGCTCATTCATTTGAGTCGTGGAAGAATAATTCTTTCCCGAAGTCCCGAAAACTCACCTTGTATATTCAATTTATTAACAGCATCATTATGACACCAATGTTTCTCTAGCTGAACTAAACCTATATAGCTTATAGTAGAGACACGGGTACAATTTTATAATTTACATTTTACCCTTGTCTCTGGCAAGAGAGGTGATACCTGCTACTATTGGAAAATGTATGCTGTGTATAATATTGTATTATAGTTAATTTTATGTTTTTAATTATGGAATTCTATAGATTTATTTGAGCTAGAGGAAGGTAATTAACACGTTGCTGTTAATAAATTTAATATATAGTTGGAGTTTTTTTTTTGCATTTTTTATTCTCACGGATTATCTAAAGAAGAGTGTATTGTTTAGACTTCAAAAAGGTAATCATCTTTTTGCTCAATGTGAATATCTTGATTTATATTCCGGTTATGAATACTAAATGATGCACTCGCAAGATGACAGGGATGTACAGAGAGGTTGTAACGCTCATATTATTTCGGTTAACACTGTATATAGTGTTATCATGTGCCTGTATTTCATATTTTAACGATTTTAACTTACATAGTATTAAAACAACTTCATTTACATTTTGTTTATAATTTCAATATTTTAAATTCATTATTAAGTTTACTTAGTTTCATTTTGTATTCTAGCGTTGTCGTAAACAACAACTTTTTTCGTGCTGACGATTAACGCAGACGCCTCTAGATTGAAATTCATCCTTCTCGTCTGTTCTATTTACATTCTGAATAATATTTTGTTGTACTTTGAAATATCTTACTTTTCTAAATTATTATATTTTACAAATAGTATATTTTTGCATAAGGCACGTGGTAATTATTTATTACGATTTGTAGGCATCTTCTTCTTTGTTTATGTTACTTCTGTTCGGCTTGCTTGATTAAGAGATTGTTAATTGCTGTTCACGCAATATTATTGAAGAAGTATTTTGATACATTCCTATAAGGAGGTTGATTCGGATGTTGTACTCTATACCTCCGTGAAGCGTGAAGTAGCCCAGTGGTCAGGAGCAATTCATCATTTTGACTTGGACCTGATTGATCGTGGTGGTAATTAGACACCGAAGGTACCTCAAGTTAAGTAGCATATCTACGGATTACAAAGTATTATTAATCCTATTTAAATATTTAAACTCAATAATTTACTATTGCATACAATAATTATTAAACGGCAGTATTTACCTTACTTTTCTGCACTAGTCTTTTAGTGAGTAATATAGAGCCAATTTACTTAGAGTACCTATTTAACGCAATATTTGTACTAAAAGGTCACCAAAAGGTATTACATCTAAAATTTGATTATTGCTGATGATACCTATTAGATCCAACGTTGGTTCATTTATTTATATATACCTTTTAATATTTTCGTACATACTTTAATAATAATTACATTTACTCTATTTACATATATTAAATTTTAATTTAATTTATTTGTTGTTTGCTGATTACTGGCCTCTCCGTTGTTGGCCACAGCTGGCGTCCTTTTTTAAATAATTATCGAACCCATACCTTTTTCTCCGGTTTATGAGCGACAGGACCATACCTCAGATTTTTGCTGAACTATCTGGCAAGTTGCGCACCCACAACTTCCTTAGTATCATATTTCGCATATTTTTTGCTGCTCTTTGTAACGTTCTATGGCACTTTTTTAAACTGTTGATGTTCTTTCTTTCGTTTTAATGGGCGTTGGCATAAGTTGACGGAAAGAAGTCCTTTCTTTCAGTTGACTAATGGGCTTATCATCCTCCGAATTAGAAGAATAAACTATATATACATAGTTCATTATAGTATACTGAATCGCTACTATAGTATTATGCAAACTTCCTGAAGTGGGTGGTTTGTGAGACTTAGAAGGCATAGTATTTCCTTGTTAGGTACCGAACAAAATGGAATCTTCAGTTAAATTAGATGTAGTAAAAGCTATGTCGAAAAAAAGCAGTATTAAATTCTGTCTTAATAGTTCCGGATTCTGATCCAAAAATGTTAAGATTTCAGCCTCACAAAAGTATTATGAAGGCTTTATCTTGGAATTCATAGATGGTATTCCATGGCAGAGAATATAAAGAGATGTTGAGCGAAACTGCCACTTCAGCAGTGGATGAGTTCAAATCTCAATTTTACTCTGTCCAAACATTATGAGGTACTTTCCTGCACTTTTGCTGTTGGTTAAATGCGTTAGGAACTTCCTGAACAATACAATCTCAATAAATGGCCTTGAAATAAGTCATCATAGGTGGTACGAAGACCTCCATGTTCTGATGATTGCATATGAGCTTTTGTTTTTGCAAAGTTATCATCAACTATAAATTTGTTGGGTTTTTGAGCTCTGCCAGGATTCCTAAGCTGCGCCTTTCTTTTAAAAATAATTCTCTTTCCATGGAGCCTTTCAACCAACCTTCACCAGGGAGTGTTTGGTTTGACTTGGATTTACATAAATATCTACTAAGCTTTGTTTAGTATAAACCATGCATATGATTAGATTTAATAAATGAATATACAATTCACGTGATTTAATCTAAACAAAAAATTCCTTCGCTGTCCATGTCCCTCCCCAAAGTTTGCATGCCAGAGACGGCAGTGAATCTATTACGACAGTTCTTGTCACATAATTCAGAGCCCTTAAAATATTGTTAAAACAAAATTTCATATTATACCTCACGTTTGTTTCCACTTTCTCTACCATGCAAGACGTTCTATGCATCAATGAATTCATTCATAGAATGTGAATTCACAGAATACTCTCTCTGTGCAATCTGTTCAAATCTGTTATCTTGTAAAAGGTACGAGGGTCAAGATGAAAAAACACCAGTATAAAATCTAACAAAAATACATATTGTTTAATTAAACATATTATGTTTTATTGAACATTCATGCTTTCATTATTTCTCCTTTTCGAATCTCTCTCTGGTCTCCATTATTTATTTTTCAGAAACTCTTTCACAAGTCTCCATGTTCGCAGCAGTCACCTTATGATGTATTTGCATAGCGGCATCTAAAAGGAAATAGTTTTTTTTTCAGATTTGCGAAACTGCAGTCTTTTCAAAAGTTTCAAACAAATTTATTTATGAGAAGACCACATCTAAATTTTTTCCTTAGAAAATGTTTTGATTTTTAGCTTCAGTCAGGTTTGGTTTTTAGTATAGTATAGTATATTAGTTGTTATAGAAATCAAAACTATAAGAGATTGTACATTTCCATAGTACATTTCAAATTAATTGATTTGCCTGTTGTTACAGATTAACATCCTGTTATAACATCAACAGCGAACTTTATCAAAAAATTCTAAATCAAAACCATACTGCTATTGTTCTCAGAAACTAAATATTTGTTCCAAAATTGATATTAACTGATTCGGAGAAGTAATCCCATCCTAGTGTCCGTTCGTCTTTCACATCCGGAAATTTTTCTTCGTGATTGTACAATTTGTGTACGAGAAAAAAGTATTTTATCGCCTAATATCCGCCTGAGCTCCTTATAATATACAAATAAAAGAGCTCCTAGCTGCAGGGGGAAACGGATTTTTATAGCTTTATAAACGCGAGAATAGAAAAACGAATATTTAAACCTTAATTAGGCTATAAAAATGATACAGGGCTGGCGCTATTACCGTCATAACTGCGTGAAGATTTTACGGAATATCCTAAGCAGTTTTGAGAGTTTTTTTAGCGGAATTTAAACAGAAATTTTAACAATTCCTAAGTTCCATTAGGCAATAATGGCGTCTATAAACTTAATCCTTCGATGAAGATGGTATATGACCAATGGGCGGAGCGTTTGGTATCGCTTCAATCGATCTGTTGTGAAAGTTAGTAGGGCGTACGTGTGAATAACTTCCTTTATATTAATATATCTTTGGACGTTTCGATATTAATTCATATTGCGTCCGGATCGGACGGATGCAATCTAAATACATCCCGTCGCCTTTTTCTTTTGTGCCCGTCGTTTGGATCTAGGCACTGCACGATTCCGTCACGGGAGTATTTTAAATAGATCGTACTTCTTGCGCGTCCTTTCTTCCCCTGACGGACGCTCCAATAATAACGCGATTCTGACTCGTCTTGCGGCAACAGACTGACTCATAAAACGGGAGTTTATCCCTTTTATACTACTACTCAGGATAAATAAATTGTAAATATAGAATGGCAGGGAGCAAGCGGACCGTGTGCCGGTAAGCGAATTAGTTAGGAATGGTTTACGGTACGTGCGTTATGGAGAATTGATGTGTTTTCTTTGCGCCTAAAGTAATTCCACCGGAACTAACAAGAAAATGTAGAAAAGGCTCGTAACTGGACTACGGTCTCGTATAGGTAAGGTTCACGGATGGAAATAATTCTCCAGATTATTAAGCCGAATGGCTGTCACGAGCTCGTCTGACATTCGTGCTGGAATAATCGTTAAAAGGGCTATTTCAAATGTAATAAACCTATTTATTTAAAGCTTTCAACTCTAGCAAGCGCTGTTTTTATTTTTAACCCTAGCATACACCCTCAGTATCACGTATAGTTCAAAGGTATCATAAAAAAATAGTAAATACCGTTTCTACATTAAACATTAACTCATGCCGATAAGTTTCCTCCCTCATTATTTATAATATAGATATCTGACAAGGGAACTATTATTCTAATGAAACTTTGCCAGTTTGTAGACTCCATGGAGTGTTGTATATGTATATGTATACAGGGTGTATCAGGTATAGATGGTTAAATTATATAATATGTATGACGCTGTAATTATGTACAATCAAAAGTTCTTAATGCACAGGGGTCTATCTGTAAGCATTAACGAGAAAAAAATATTTTTATAAATGCCGTGGGCTAGAGCCACACGTGTGCCAACCTAAATGCTGTTCCCGAGTATACCCCCACATACCACTATCATTCAGCCAATACCGCTGTTAGTTTTGTGTGATCGCGCTCTGGAGTACAAGCCACTTCGAACATTTTATTTTAAATTCTTTCCCGTCTCGAAAAAACGATCCTTTTCAGACCATCATGATTTCATATAAGAAAATCGAAGCTTGATTCATCGGCAAAACCCGCGGGAATGTATAGATTCATTTTCGGCGCATATCATATTAAAAAGGCGTGTTTGCAAATTTTCTGTATCTACATTTATTTCTGTGTAATTCGATTCAATTCATTTTGCGTTATTTGAATAAATAAATCCAAAAGAAATAACTCAGAATCATGTGGTACCGTTTATTAACATAACTTCTCGATTCGACAAAGCAAAAGAAAATATTTACGTTTTTTGTAACTACTGAAGTCGCATATCCGGTGAAACTCGACGTCTTATCAGGATATTAAAATAATACTTTGTAGACTTACGTAGAATGCTCTTAACAAAAAAGGAATGTTTATTTTTTAAAAAGAAGATATTTAAAATGCTCAGTTTTGCTATTTTCACAAGGGCACACTTGGCCGATTGGCCTTATTTATTCAGAATGACGTTAAATGAACTTACGGCATACCATTAAGAATAATACTAAATGAGTGCAATTATCTGTAACATAATACCACGTTTAGCGGTGCTTAACATGACGTTTCCTTGCATCAGCCCGGACTAAACAGTTTTTGGCTGTAAATTTTTACTTTTTTATTCTTTAATGATGAAATCCGGTTCCGTGGGTTTGTGCTTTATATGTCGTGTAGTTAACGCCCAAGCAAAATTTACTTTTTTTATTTGATACACCTGTGTAATATTGCACGGGTGATATTACAGTCGAATAAAAATCTATTGTGTCCTCTTTTTGCTGTTTTACAGCTGGACTTCCAATCCTATTCCCTTCGAAAGTGTAAGATATCAGAAGGCCCCAGGTTAGGTAAGTCTCCCTCTTCGATTACAAGTGCTCCCAGGTGCAACGTCTTTGAGTTGCACAGTGCTACGCAATTTGAGAGGGGATGGATGCCATCCTGTTCCCCAATCTGCTCCAGTCGTTGTGTTCCTCCCTTTGCTCCTTCCTTGTGAGGTACTCTCACTTGGAAGGAAGTGGAAGGTTTATAGAAGCCCTGCTCCAATTCCTGTTTATTAGCGTTATCGTCCCGCTAATAAACGTCCTTCCTCCATGGTTGATCCCACGAGTAGCTAGGGAAGAAAAGGTCCACCTCCGCAGAGCCCCGCACGCAGAGGTAAGGCTAAATACAGTGGATTGCGCCAGGTGCCCCAAGGCTGGACTAGTAGACTGGTTTTCTATCCAGCCACGCATCCCATCAGCCTAGGTCGCCACCTTAGGATTTAGGTGTTTGTTGAGGTTGTCTCCTCTCGGTCCGTGCAGTTAAGCCAAGACCTCCCCCATCCTTTTCGGGACCTGCTTTAACAGTTGGGCGTTCGGTAGCCGAAAGCAACAACTGGCATCGTTATAGAACCCTGTGCAAGCCCTTAGCCACGACACGACAGCTCGGGTGAGGGGGGAGTGGTTCACGGCAACGGTCTTCATTCATCCTGCTCCGGTTTTAAGCAGAGAGGACGAACTTATAACCGCCACTAACCATCTCGTCTTGAGCGAACTCTGACAAGATGGCCTTTCCCCTATCCACCACCTCGAGGGCGCGCCTGGTAGTACTAACTCCCAACTCCCAGGCCCATGAGTGTTACTTAAGTATACTTTCCGCGGCTGCGGAACTTCAACCTTTAGAGGGTGGGAAAGGGCGTTTGACTTTGAAATTCACCCCAAATTTCGTTTATCCAAAATAATTTTTAAACAGTGAGAGATAGAAAAAGGTTTTAATTGTGGACTTGTAGCGTTTACCCTTTCGGTTGATATAGCTATTTATATACAGCGTGTCACAAAAAGCACGGAACGACATATGTTGTACTTATTTGATCGAATTTCAGAAATCGGTTATAATCACTCTATTTGGCATCGAGTATTGTGTATAGAACTGATTTAAATAATTATACATACAGTTCACAAATTTGTGATTTTTTTTCATATTTTTTTATTATATTAATTGGAATCTAATCGGATGTTAGTTCATTACTTTTTGTATTTAAAAATGGTTTGGAGTAATACTAAAGAACGAACAAACAGCGCTGGCACCTTTGATCTGGATGGAATGGACAAAAATTCATGATTTTCAGTCCGCTTGTTTTAGCAAGAGTAGAAATTGGTTTCCTATTGGTTAGAACTAATTAAGAGGTACCTTTCAAGTTACACCACAATTTCCTTAGCTACACCACATTTCTTTTAACATTGACCTCAGGATGGGCATTATAAACTGTTGCTATCTCTTCTCAAGCTTTGTTTTTTTTTCGATCAATGTGACCCCATCTGTCCTTTTATTTTCCACTGCACCATTTTCTTTCACCAGACAAGCCAAAAGCATTTTTTCTTTCTCGAAGGTTCGATTAAAAAAGGGGGTTGTTGCGGTAAAACAACTTTGAATGCACTTTCAGGATACGCATTTCTTAAAATTCCCCAAAAGTGCACTCTCAAGTCCGGCCTCTCACGAGATTACCTGAAGTTTGGTTTATAAAACACAACGCTTGCTTGAGCAGAAATTCACGTTAAGTTCGACTTAAGCGCTACTTGAGCAGCGACTGCAGCACGAATTATAAATACGGGCATAAGGCGTTCGACAGTGTAGACCACTCCCTACTTCTATGTAATGCTGTTGCCCTGTAAATGGATCTTTTCTGTTGGGCAGCTTAATAAATTATTATTATTATTAATATTGTTAATTCAAAATAGTTGTCTATGTATAACCATTGAATTAGCTTTTTTTTGATATGTATTACAATTTTGGAGATATTGAAGCAAATAGCGAAAGGTAGTGTTGCTGATAGGGCGCTCCACCCCCCGAAAACGAGGGATTTAGCAGCTAAGAAACTTACTCATTTAAATCAGAGAGACACACCTGCGTTCCCTTGTTAGTGATCTTAACTATTCAAATCTTGCCATTGTATACTTATTAGCTTATTACATTACATAATAGATGTCATACATCTATGTAATTAATTGTGGTTCCTGAAACTTTCTGCCTTAACTATACACTTTAAGAAGAGCATATGCATTAAAGCAAGTACAGTATCTCTATAGATAGGTATGTATATGTAAGGCCTACGCTTCAGCTTAATGCTTCCAAATAAACTGTAAATAAGCTGCTAGATATTTATACACTAGCACGGTCATCGGAAGTATACCCACATGTATGTACTACGTGAGGCATACGTAAGGTTGTAAGTCATGGTGGTAACGTTCAGGCGGTTTATTTATACACACCTTTCGGCGAAGGGTCGGCCCTTCTCCGCGATGTATCGTACCCCGTGTAAAGTTGAGTATTCAAAGAACAATTTCGCCTGCACGCCCCAGCTCGCACGCAACAACGCGTATTTGTCCCTGAGGTAGCCGCTTGTTTGCGAGAGTCTGT
The DNA here is from genome assembly GCA_004143645.1 of Protaetia brevitarsis. Lineage (NCBI taxonomy): Eukaryota > Metazoa > Arthropoda > Insecta > Coleoptera > Scarabaeidae > Protaetia > Protaetia brevitarsis. The sequence goes on along the minus strand of RXPK01002872.1, from coordinate 37,846 downwards.
TCTTGAACGACATGGTCCGTTTGAACGCCTACCCTGAAACAGTAAAATGTTAAACGTTAATTTTTAATTGTAAAACTTTGGTTCTCATTGTTGATAGGTATGCAGGTTCGAGAATTTGCGCTGAAAATTAGTTCGGAAACAAACTCCGTTTGCTTATTCATCGTTCCGTGACACCGTCTGACGCTGACGTCAAAAATAAAAGTAGGAAAGAGGGCCGAAAGTTGTTAAAGAAGCACAGGCTGCGTTCTATGAAGATAAATAGAAATGCATTTTGTAAACATCTTTATTCTTTTCATATCTTCTCCTTTGTGCGCTAGCGATCTATTTTAGTGTACACGGTAGCCTCTCGCGTAATTAAGCCGAAAAGCCTTGGGAGCGGGTTGCTCGAAGATGCAGCAATCCTTTAGAAGTATAATTTAATTATCTATATACGTAAATTTGGTACCAAGAGAAACAGACCGAAAATAATTTTATTAATTGAGTATTTTTTTTTCTAGAGACTTTTCTGGATGGGTACTATTAATAAAATATGTAAAATGTGAATCAGAATTAACGTGATACTTCCTAAGTCATAAATAAACTGCTGAGCAAAATTAATATACTACAACAAATATTGGTGCAAAACAAATTAAAATTATTAAAAAAACTACTTCAAAATTCAAACGAAAACTCAAATTAAGAAAAAAGGAACTGAAGTTCTTAGTCTTTTTGTCTTTCCCATTCAAGTTTTATTAAAAAAAGAAAAAAAAAGAGATTTACAACATGTTTCGGCGTGACGCCATCATCAGGTAATGTATTATTATATGTTAAAATAAGTTGAAAAAAGTCAAAACACTCCTTAAAATTAGCGGCAAAGACAATTTAACTTTAGTGTAAGACAACTTAATTACATTGCCGCTAATTTTAAGGAGTGTTTTGACTTTTTTCAACTTATTTTAACATATAATAATACACTACCTGATGATTTCGACTTTTTTCAACTTATTTTAACATATAACAATGCATTACCTGATGATGGCGTCACGCCGAAACATGTTGATGATTAAAAATGTTGTTAAAGCAATAATATCCAATTTGATTGAGCCAATGCATTTTCTTCTCTCGGTGCAGCATATTTACGTGTAAGGAAAGGTATATTGCTAACACTAAAAATATGGGAGAAATCTCAATTGCTCATCGAATCTGACCATAAATTATGGGGTGAATTTTATACGATTAAAGTATATACTAAAAGAGTTAAAAAACAACGAAAACAGCGGCTACTGGAATCCTTTTTAGAAGATATGCTTAAAGTTTAAATTTGCTGTTAGGGAAACTTGCATTTAAAAGGCTTATCGTGATTAACTCATTGCAGCGACTTGCTTCGTTCAGTTTTGAGTTGAAAATCTGAATGTTAAAATGTCGGTATCATGCTGCGGATGTGTTCAGGAACCATTTGAAAGAAACATACATTTGACAAGGCTGTAGTCGTATGCTATATTAAATATACATGTAAAGCCAAAGTTTGACAGCAATAATTTTGATTTTTTAGCAAACCTCTTCCTAAATTATTTTGAAAAAGGTATTATAAGTAAATCCTTCTTTCCCTAAATTTTGGATTAGATATGTAGATGATGTTCTTGCGGTAATACCACTTCATTTTGATATAGATATTTTCCTTAATTTCATTAATAATCAGTATCCATCAATAAAATTTACGTTTCAAATTGAAGATCAACACAGTTTACCATTTCTTGATTTATTAATTATGATCAAGGATAATACATTCCACTTTGGTATACATAGAAAAGCCACACACACGAACAATTATATACGCAACTTATCTTATACAAGCTATAAACAAAAATATACAACTTCTTTTCTTAATCACTAGATTATTGAATATACCGCTTGCGGAAGATAATTTTAAAAAAGAGTTAGAATATATATGATATAGCAAAAATTAATGGTTACAAGAAAAGTGTGGTAGATAAAATTAAAAATAAGTTAGAAAATAAGAGGTCATTAAGAAATATAACTACACTTATTTCAGAGAAAAGTGGAGAAAAAGTTTTGTAGATTTAACTTTAATAAATTATGGGTTAACCAGATATTAAACCTCTGTAAAAAATACAATCTTGTCCGGTTTTTCAAAATTCTAATACTTTAAAAAATAAATTAAAATTTAATATTGAAATTATTAATTTTAAAAAATCTTCTGGGATTTATAAGATCAAATGCGGTACTTTGCAATAAAGTATATATAGGTCAAACAAAGAGGAATGCGAAGATTAATAGATTTAAAGAGTATTTATATCATGTTAAGAATCATAATGCTGATAAATCCGCTTTGGCGTATCATTTTGTTAATACAGGACACACTTTTTCAATTAATGATTTAGAGTTAATTAAATCTTCAAATTGTAAGACTCTTAGTATGTGGGAAGCTAGTTATATGAAAAAACAACATATTAATAGCTTACTTAATACCGATTTAACACCCCTTAATTATAAATATTTAGAATTTATTGAATATAGTAGTTCTGAAGATTAATTTTGTAACCTAGGATAAACTTATTATATTTACACATTTGGTATTTTGACAATACACTTGTATGTACACCTGATGACGTTAGCATAGCTAATGAAATGTACATTGTGTTCGAAGATTAAAGAATTTGTGAGACAGAAGTTTATTGGTATTTCCTGTTAGTTATCAATATATCTCACAGTGCTCGATTAACCTTCTATTTAATTGGTTTATTGTACATTAATGAAGAAATGTTAAAAAATAAATTTTAAATCAAAAAGAAAACGTTTACGAAATAATATTAGCAAAAATATTTTTTAAACCAAATTGCAGCTATTTCTATTAACAGATATCGAAGAGAAGGCTTAGTTAAAAGCCTGAACTTCCCCATCACTTTTCTTTGTGTATAATATGTATAACAAAATTGCATTAACTTTATTGTGAGTAATCGCCAAATTATCATTACACCATTATCATTTTTAGCAGTTTTACAAAATATGTTTATGTGATATTAGATATTGGAATATTTGATTCCGAATAGATTGATTTTGTTGGCAATCAATACAAGAAAAATTATTATTTAATATTTTACCTTTAATTTTAGTCAAAATGTCTTTGATTCCTAGATTATTATATGTAACTATTTAAATGTTTGTCACAATACAGCTTTCTTTCTGCAATTTTTAATTTCACCTACCCCTTTTTATTGTTTCTATTGTGTTTAGTCAAATCTAATTTTCATAAAACTTTATGTACCTATGTACGTTTCCAAAGGCACTCGTAAAGTTATAATTACTGTTCCTTGCAATTGGAAACGACTTTTCCCTACTTTACCGCAACACTAACCTGGTTAACACTGTTTAGTTCACGACTAACGGCTCGCAAATCATTTGCGCGCTAAATTTAATCAGTTAATCGTACAACGAAATGGGAAATCGTACAATCTAAACTGCCAATTTTCCACCGACCGTTCGCGCTTATTATACGTCTAAACTGAAACTATTAGCATGGAAATATTGCATTTCTGTTTAAGGGAGATGGAGACCGCAAGCAAAGTTACACCGCGTATATATGTTTTGTATGTATACTTATATATTACATACTCGCGTGACACGTAACAATAGACCCAAATACAATAAAGTATATATCCTTTTGGGGATCTATTTCTATTGAAATCGCCTGGCATTATTATATTGTATAAAAGCGTTAATATTCTGAGGTTGCGCATTGGGATAATGTAATACATCAGTGGTGATAAGGATCTGCTTCTAATTTATATGCAGGTCAGGATTAAGGGTGTAACACTGACTATATATTTAGGACCTATTGTGGAAATTATTTATCACAATAGATATTATTTGGAAATTGAGGTGTCCAGATATTTTCATTATAACATTAACTTCTCCTAGGAAATTTAACATAAGAAATAAGGTACGACATATATAATATGAACAATAGCACTGGCAATTTTAAATACTTATGCTATGTAACAATAAGTAGATAAGAAATTGATAGACGCAGTGGCGGCTCGTCCTTAAAAAAATATGGTGATTGCAAATTTTGTGAATACCAATAGTGCTTCATTATTATAATTTTTGGTTAGAGTACTTAGAGAGAGAATTAAGAAAAATACTTTAAAATGTCACTAATATACTGATTTTATTGAAACAGAAACTCCATGCGCAAACCTGCAAACCATAGAAGAAACGGCCACTAAATAGATGTCAAATCCGGGGGATGGAATATCAACTTTGGTATCCTCTGACCCGGATATGAGACAGGTTGCTTGGGTCTCTACCAAGAGTTTTTCCAATCAAGCGAAAAACAGAAGTCAGAGCGCGAAGGAAAGGAAAAAGATGAACTCAAGGTGGGAGACGTAAGGCAAACTTTAAAATGCCACCACAAACCTCGAAAAAAAAAACAGAATCTTTGCTGCTTTCATCGCACTGGCATTGTTAACATACAATGCAGACGTCAATTTTTATCGAGCAATAGACGGTTTAACCAAAGTAATTCTTTCGCTGCTTCATTCCGCGAGATTATTTCCGTGTCAGTTGTAGAAACTGCTGCAACTCTTTGAGGCTGACTGATCCATGACACTACGCCTCCACTTTATTTATGAAAACTAAATTATTACAAATCATCCTAACCCCGTGCTCCACCTGAAAAGGTACTACACGAGGCTACCTATTCTAAGTACTATATGGGTTTCATAACAATTGAAATGATCCTACTCTAACTAAATAATTTCCCTATGATTTTAATAACAAAAATATAATACAGTAGCCTCGCGACCATATGAATACTACTTTTGAGAAATGATAAAATATATGAAATGTGATTAGTTCACATAATCGCGAGTCTACTGTAAATCAGTCAGCTATCAGTTATTATTAAATGCACCCATGGAACGACTTTCGTTATCTCCCAGCATTCGCCAAGGACACTGATTATATATAATATACTTATATAAAATCAATGGCCACGGAGTAAGGGAAAACCATGGCAAAAACCTTACTCTGGGAGGATCTGGGAAGAAGTCCCAGACCTTATTACTGATAGCCACAAATTCCGACCACTAAAGAGCATAAAATATTCATTTATAAGCGTGCTACCCTACTGACTATCTAAATATCATGCCGTAGCCTATCTAGTTCTTTAGCAACATTACTAAAAAATTCCCACCATTCGATCGACTCATTATCTCTAATATCTGTTTCGCGTCGCGGCCAATTTAACCCTCTAGCTAATGCCCTAACCTCCGTACGCGACCGCCACTCATCAGTGAGTGGACATTCAAATAAGACATGCCCCGCTGTATCTACCCCACCACACTCACAAAGCGAATCATTAACCCTACCAATTCTACATAAAAATTATTTAAAATTACCGTGACCTGTTATTAATTCTACCGCCTGATACGATAAATTAACCCTCATTTCCCTAAACGTGTAACGCTACCGATAAATTTCCTAGTCCACCTCCCATTTAAGGTATTATCCCACCTACTCTGCCAATCATTATCAAGATTATCCCTAAACGCTTTTTTAACTACACTAGCCGAAATTAGCCCAAATCTAATAATCAAGCTATCTCCCCTAGATACCGCCTCTTTCGCTAATTGATCCGCCCTCTCATTACCGATTGTACCTACATGAGCCCTAGTCCAAAAAGTTTTATACCCCCCTCGCGCAAACATATCCCAAGTATCTAACAACAAATCGGTCGGAATTTTTTAAATTCCCTAACGCCTCTAATACAGATAAGCTGTCTGTTATAATTCTCACGTCCCGCATAAATTCCCATTCGCGCCTACTATAAACTACTGCCTGATTTATTGCAACTAATTCTGCCTGAAAAATATTGCAATGATTCCCTAATTTAAACTGTTGATTATGTATTTCAATACCCTATTATAAACAACAAAAGCCCCCTGTACCACCCTCACCCTTCGACCCATCCGTAAAAATTTCTAAACCCTCTCGAAAAGTGCTATAAATTTATCATAACTAGTACTTTTAATTCCGCGGATGAATTCGCCCCCTATATCTACTCGCCTTTCTAAATCGCCCGTTCTAATCTAATTCCGTTGCCGTATCAAACCCTCAAACCCTATTTTATTCGCATCCCTACGAAATTGAAGTTCCCTCAAACGTAAATCTACTGGTAAAATACCCGAAATAACACACGCCGCGTCTGCCGAAATAGATGAATACGCGTTCGCGGCCCAGAGAGCATTGCAATTATGTTAGTTGCGAAACGCCTTTTTTTCTTATCACTAGCAAAGTCGGCATCACTATAAACTCTCAAATCTTCCTTTGCATTGTAGACGATGCCGTAGTTTACTGTACCTCTCATACAGCGAGATATATTTGGTTCCTATCGTTAACAGTGTGTTTTTTTCATAGTTCGAGCCGTTTTGTTTAAGGCAAATGTCAAGGCCAGACGCCGTTGTAAGAAACATTAGAGAACTCGCTGCTTCACGATTAGGTGAGATTGCTTCATTGAAATCACTCTCTTCACGGTCTATAGGGGTTGCGACTGCATTCGCTTCGGCCATTTGGAATCTTTTTAACATCCTTTTTAAATTAAAAAAATTTCTTGACTATTGTGATACATCTATTTTTATATTTGTTTATCTTTAATGCCGAGAAAATTATCGAGATAAACTGTCATCATTTCAAATTAGTTTTGCAATGCCTTCAGGAAAATAGCAAAATTCAGTTTTCTTCATAAATTACATGAATCTCTTGCTTCAACATCGTGATACTTGCTTAAGACCGTACAAACTTCTATTCAATAAACATACTCTGCTGCTATTGGCACCAAAATCTTTCGGTTGTTCTAAATATACTTCCTTTTCAAGCATGCCATTCAAGACGGCGATTTTAATATCAAACGGTTCTAATTGTAAAAGTTTTCTGCAGTAGCTATACCCAACAACATCTGAATAGTGTTATAACAGGACTGAAAATTTCCTGGTAGTCAATTACTTGTTGCTGGACGTAGTGTTTAGCTATCAATCAAGCTTTTAAACGAGCGCTTCTCTTTTTGGTTTTCTGATGTAAAACCGAACGTTCTTTCAGAATTTGACTAACAAAGTCAGCATCACTATAATTTTCAAATCTGCGTTTGTATTATAGACGATTACACCTCTCAAATAGTGAGATATATGCTTTATTTTGGTTCCTATGGTTAACAGGTGGTTTTCAGCACTATGAACTAATTTACCACGTGATTACAATAACCAATGGGAGATTGATCGATTTTTTATTAAGATTCTATCCCCAAAGTATCGCACGAAATATTGACGTTCAGTATTGATTTGCCTGACGTTGGGAAATTTTTGTTATGCTTTTAGATCTGCTCAATATAATATAAAGGAAAATGAAAAAAAAACAACATTAATTTTGTGATATATACCATCCTTTTTGTTGTTTATTAAAACTATTATTTCTTTTGGATTTGAAGAATACTTCAAAAAGGTTCCACACCAAACAACTTTATTAAAAGAATTTTTTTCAACGACAATTAGAAGATAATGGTTGTTACAGTTTTTTCTCATGTATGTGTGTATTTGTATAATATATTTCTAAATAATTATATCAAAAGTGTTATTACGAAAAAGCTGTGTTATTACTTAAAAGCTTCTAGTAAAAGCGAAAGAAAGCTAAGAAAAACTTAAGCCTCATTATTTACCTTTGTTTATTTATTTCTCCTGAGATTCACGCTTTTCTTCTACGACATTTTTCGTGTGCAACATTTTATTAAACGTAGTTTGCAAGCAAACACTTGCATAGGCCTGTAGTCATTCCTAGTCCCAAGCCTGTTATCTAGTTGGCATTGTATATTGTAGTATACATACACAATATAATATTTTAATTGTTTGACTGCAGAACTGTTCTTCGTAGACTGCATACGGTGTAAACTGCTTCTGAACACGTTTCGTAGCTTCTACATTGTTAAAAATATTATCGATGTTGGCGTTAATTTTGCGCTAGTCAAATATTTTAGTGTTGATTTTTACAAACTTTGCCAGACGAGTTGACTACGCGTATTTAATAGAACAGAAATTACTAGAATTTCGTGTGAATTCTTTGTTCAGATATGAGGATTGACTATTTTGTTAGACATTCAGAAGCGTCAACCAATCAAATTTTTCCCTCGGATAAAAATATTATTATTAAATTATACGCACCGCGTGCATTGCACATGTATCTGTTTTCGGGTTTGTTTCTGCGTATTAACATATACAAACAAACCACCAAACGTGTACTGACCTGCAAAGTGCAACTCTGTGTTATTAAATGTTAATTCCAGTGTGCATAAAAAAATTCAGCATCTTAAAGATGTATTCGGAACATCTATTTACGTAATTAGTTCAGATTTGAGTCAAATAGCATGAACTTAATTTTATAATGGTTCTCAAAAAATCATTTGAAAATTGGCACGTTTAGTTGAAACCAAAACTTTTGAATGAGTAGTTCTGCATATTTATAATTGAGAAAACGTCTTAAAGAGAGAATATTACAGCACTAAGAAATAAGAGTTGCATATAAAAAAAACGTCGTTTTTAGAAAAGGGTGTTAAATCAATTAATAGATCGCATTTATTTAGTTAAACAGCTAGTAAATTTGTCTAGTCTAGATCAAATAAAATGTACTAGAAGTATTTTATAATTCCACGTGTCAGTCGGACAAAATAACCCCTTAGCAATCAATAGACAATACTTGACTATCTTTGCTCGTCAAATTTAAACTCGTATAGTTCTCGACAAAATAACACGAAAAGAGTGTAGACCTCTCCTGACTATTAAATTCGTCAAAAAGTGTTAAAATTTTCAACAGTGTACTTAACTCAAGGAACATTAGTACATTAGTGAAGTAGCAAAATTAATTTCACTTTTGTTTTGACAACAGTTTATTTCCCCTAAGATGCATACTGTCAAGCTCGAGGAAATCCACTAGCTTAGAAACATTTGAGTAATTGAGGCACAATCTGAAGTATATATCTAACATTAAGCAATAAAAACATTAAATAAACTGTTAAAACTTTATTTCTGATCCGTCGTCATGCTGGTATAATTTTGCAAATGGCCGCATTTGCAGTCATCTTCTTATTCATCACGCAGGCGGTTCTAATAAGCACAAAATTTGTTTTTCTTTGTTTTCGCGTGAATAATGTTTCTCATTACGCGTCCTTAAATAACATCTAACAACTCACTGTATACGCTCGTCCGAGTAAATATAACGTACACATGACACGTATCCGAAGACGGGCAAAAATGGCCAAACCAAAAATACGACGACCAGAAACCAACAAACGCGTCCACATCAGAGGGCGACCGAAGGCGCTATCCGAAATTAATGGCAGCCCGCGTTAACAAGTGTATTTTGTACGTGGACACACATGTGTAATCTATACATCTTTACCGGACCTATTCGTCTTGAAACAACCGGCGTAAATTTATATTACGAATCTTGTTGTTGTGCTACGCACAGTTTTCTTGAGCGTTGTCCAAGAAAAAATAACGATGCTCGATGAATGGTTTATGTAGACGGATTTGCAATGCCAATCCATTTAACTGTCCGAAGCTCATTGTGAATTATTCAGCAAAATGTTTCTTTAAAAGTAAACGATGCAAGAGACTTTCTTTTCTATTTAAAAATCGTATACACAAAGCATTAATAATTAATAATTAATTAAATCGTGTCTTTGGAAGGGATTTTTTTTTTGCGTTTTTGTCGACGTATCATTTTATTGTTCTCCGATAAATAATATGTAAGAATTTGATTAGAAAAGGTGTGAATAATAAATGCAGAAGAGTACGATAAGTTTTTATAATGTCACAAGAAGCTACATAAAAGCCGAAAATCTATACTCACACGAATTTATAACAAAGGAGGGACTGCGGCAAGGAGGATTATTGAGTCCATTACTTTTTAATGTTGTATTAGATAAAGTATTGAGAAAAGTAAAAAAAAAACAAGAAATCTACAAGTTGGTTATAGAAACATGAAAAGAATTAAAATTTGGGGAAAGTGCGTTTTGCAGATGATTTGATGCTAGCAATGAAGACACAAAGAAATTTGGTGGTGGTAAAGAAGGAAATAAGCATGAATTTAAGAATCAATTTAGATCAGGCAAAAGTAAGGGTGATAGGAAAAGAGGATTTGAATATTTCAATCGAACTAGACGGGGAAAAATAGAATAAACAAAAGCATTTTAATATTTGAGGAGTGTGAGTGGATGAAGATCGAAAATCTGATATCGAAATAAATGGATGAATGGGAAACTGTATCATTTGTTGAATAACTCATTTATTAAAAAAAAGAGATATAGAGTGACCGTATAGGAGCTAATATTAACATATGGTTGTAAAACTTAGGCCATCGTCAATAAACGGATGCAACGCAGTATTAAGGCCACGGAATTAAAGTACTTGAGAGTTGTTGACCTGGTGAGGGAAGTCTTGGACTTGGAACCAATTATAAAAGTTAGTGGAAAACAATAACTAAAATGGTTTGGAGATATCACTAGAATAGGAAAAAATAGACAACAAAAAAAAAGTAATAAATTGGTCAGACAATCAACAAACAAAATACGAAAAGATAGACCGAATGAAACATAGGACAACGTTATTGCGGAGAGTTTGGATAAAGGAGGAGTAATGTAGAACAGATACAGAAGGAAGTGGTCAACATTCATCTATAATTAAATTATTGAAATATGTACCATCGAAAACAAAAGTCTTAACTCAAAATTAAAGAGAGAAATATTAAATTACTGAAGAAACTCCATTCTATCTCTATTTATGTCCAACTTGAGTCAAAACTTTTTCTTTGATAGTACATATTAACAGCCTTTTAGGGTGTTTAGATTATATATGCTTCTACTAATTTTGCCCACACTTTAATCTTTTATTCACACAGTTTTGACATGACATATTACAATCACAAACAGCAACAAATATCTATCTTGGGTGAATTCATTTACAAGATACAAACATATATCCAATTGTCAAAAATTAAACCCTGACATATTATACTAGAAGGTCAAAAAGGCCACTCATTTCTTCAGTTTTGAAAAGGCTACAGGAGAAGCCCTGAACTCTAGCGATGTGGTTCAAACCTACAAAGAAAACTATCCACGTCAATATCTATTGTTCTTTATTCCCTCTCAACAAAGCTAAAAGCATTGCATGAATAATATGAGTCTCTGACACTAATGACTTGCATTCTTGCTTAGGGTGTTTCCCCTATGCATCTTAGAATTAAATAATAATAATAATAATACATCAGCACTACAGGCCTTGAAGGTCCTTGGCTTAGAGTGCCGGAACACACCGAGCCGCTGAGAAGTGTTGTCCGAATGGTCACCCAACCAACAACCGGTACCGGATATTGCTGCTTAACTCGCAAGATTGGCAATGATGCCCCCTTGCTTTTCAGCCGTACTGTCGACTCTTAGATTTAAATAAGTAAAGTATTTCTTGTCTTCCCTTACTCATATGTTCTTCACGTTTCAATAAATCGTTACAAGTTTGTTTGTTGTTGCTTTCCTCATTCTGTTTAAGATTTTCAGGCACTCTGTAAACCTCTTCTGGTTATAGGTTCCCAGAGGAGTTGTAGCTTGCCTCATTCCCTGGAGATTCATCCAATAGTGAGATTTCCTCTGCTTTTTCTAGTTACTTTAGCATTGTAAGATTATCCGTTATTTCGTTTTCTCCCACTGTGTGACTTGGAAACCCCAGGACGGTTGTTACTTTATTCCTTTTGCCTAGCTCGTTTAAATTCCCTAGGCATTCCCAAATTATCTTGGAACTAATTTCATATGGCGCCTTGGTGGCTGCTTGACTATGAAACATAATGACAATCTCCTGCTTTCGGTAATACTTGTCAATATTGAACTGGATCCATCTTTCAATAGCATGTGTTTCCGCCTGGATCCCCAAGCATTCGAAGTTCTAGGTTCTTGGTTCTAGGCTCATATATTCCTGTTCCAGTTCCCTCTGTGGTTTGAAGCCATATGTGTACCATTTGATGGCATTTCTGTTAAATTTCAAGATGGTGCTTTGATGCCACTCGCTCTTACAGCTAAGCTTTATGACGAGTTCCTCTATAAAGCTGATTCTTTTTTTGATATATCATCCCGGAGCATGTCCCAAGTTTGATCACCGTCGGAAGATTGAGGGCTATGCCTAATCGTTCTTTCCTTGATCATTCTGAGTGTGGTTCTTTCTGTCACACCCTCTACCACAATGTGGAGATGATGTAAGATCCAGTACTACCTTGATAGATGTTGTTGGGCAGGCTATTATAGCCCCAGTTATGCAATACGCATGCTAATCTTTCGCGAGGTTAATTGTCGCGGTGGCTAGAATAGTTCTTTTGCTCTAAGCTACTGATGCATAAGCAATGATTGCTTCCACAATCCCTGTATACATCTAAAGTAGTATTTTAGGTTGCATTCCTGCAAAGTTTCTACACACCATCACTCTACTCCCATGCTAATTATTACTTTTGTGAAAGACTCGTGTGGAGTGTTGGCAAAAGCGTCCTCTATGCCTAGAAAGGCGTACACTACGGTTTCTTTATTCGTTAGTGTATCTTGGATTCGATTCCGTCAAGTCTACTAATGCAATCTCAGTGGATTTTCCCGTTTGATACCTGTTCATCATGTGTGATAGAATTTCGCCCTATCCTTTTTGAGTAAGATTGAAAGAATCCCATCTAGTCTCGGTGTTTTAAAAGGCTGAATGGTACTTACGATCTGAAAAATAAAACAGAAGCCGTGCTGAATGATACCCAAAAGTGATTCCAAGCAAATGGATTAAATTTAAAAGCGGAAAAGAGTCATTAGTATTTAGGCTTAGCCCTGGATAGTAAGCTGTCATGGAAGGTCCATATTGAGGAAATGGCGACAAAGCTTTCATCTGCGATATATACAATAAGAAGAATGAAGTGTATAGCAGCCTACGACGTGGCGAAAACGGCCTACTACGCAAATATTCAGATTAGGCTTATGTACTTTATTCTTTTCTGGGCCATCTTCCGCCAATAGAGTCTTCATTCTTCAGAAAATAGTTTTTAGATCCCTATGTCAACTAAAAAGGGATGAAAGTTGTAAAGAGCATTTCAAAACCGAAAAAATACTGACCTTACCGTCACTGTACAAACTTACCGCCCTAACGTATGTTCTGGAGCGTTAGCATCACTTTCCTGCAAATGGGGAAAATCACATATATGATAGAACACATGAAAACAATCTCAAATTTTATACCACAAGGTTCAAGTTTCGCAAAAATATGTGGATTACTGGGGGATCGAAAATTTGCAATAAATTTAAGTGTCTCCACAGTCTTAATAATGCTGCTATTGTCAAACAAGCAAAAAGAATTCTTGCGGAACGTGACTTCTACAGCATTGAAGATTTTTTAATGTCAGATATTAATTAATCAAACACTTATTATATTTATACATATTGCTGTGGCCTGGCACCCCGGTTTTTGTAAAGTCTATGTTGATATTTTACTGAGATCTGTTTTTGTCAATGTTTCGGGCAAATTCTCACAGAAATTAATATTTTATTTTTAAGTAAGATTTTGCTAATTGAATTGATTTGTTTGTTTAATTTGTTTATTTAAATGCTCAGTTGGTTTAAATTAATTTCACTCTGTAATATATTTTGATTTGATCATGTAGTATATGTCCTTCCTAGAAGAATTCTTCTTCTATGATCTTTGCATTTTATGGCGCGTTGAGCACGCAGATGTTGTAAATTTTATATATATGCGACCGTCTTTAACCCAGAGGCTCAGTTACTTGATTTGATGCCGAGAAGTAAGTTCATGTAAATTTATTTTCTTTGCTGCCATTTTGATTTTAAAATTGTTTCGTTTATTTTGATATTATTTCATCAATCAGGGAACTCACTCTTAATAATTGCTGTTGTATTTTATTGTGTACACAAGTCGGATGTAAGATCAGTTATTATATTTGTTTTAGAAGATATTGTTTTTTTAGTTTAAAGAGCTTATTTTTCCGTTTTTTAGTTTTCAAATTAGTTTTCTTTGTTAATCACCTCGGATTAGGTGAAAAGAAGCTTTGTGCTTGTGATTAAGTTTCAATTTTAAATTTACTTGTTTTGTCCACGTTTAAATTAATTTAGCGTGTGTAAATTTGGATATGATATAATTGGTGGAATAGGATTTTCTTCTAGAACAAATTTGTCTTTTGCTTTGTTTGGAGGATTTTGAATTGTCCTCTAGTAAATGTAGAGTCTATTGCAGTTTTTGTTTTTTTGCCAGAATCTTAAATTCATGGTTTTCTTTTGCATAATTGTAATTAAATGTTTTTTTTCCTTTTTTTTATAAAAAATAAATTTAATGATTGTTAGCGTCATTCAAAATTTCAGTTCTTTTATTTTTGATTACTTTCACCCACATTTTATTTTGTTCAATTGTGAAAGTAACCTTGAGATTATTAGTACTTTTGCGCTTTTTAATATTTTTATCCTTTGAGCTAGCTAGATTATTTTTTTTTTCATTTTTAATTTTACTTTGCCTTTATGCTGGTACCATCAGTACACAGCAATATGTTATTTCATCTTTCTTTAGGAATTATTATTATTGTTATTATGACCCATTTCCACTGTTCGCTGCTATATATGTGTCTAGCCATTGTAGTAGCTTCTCTTTATCTATGTATTGCTGATTTTCGGAGGTACCCACTTTGCTTTCAGAGAAGTGAGTCTCCACAAGGAGAGCTTTTCGTTCTTCACTTTTAGTGAAGGTTCCGTCTGGTTTTTTAATGCCATTTCTGTATCGACTCTGTCCTTTGGCAATGTTTGGTCTTACTTATTTGTTTATTCTGGAGAATAAAATGAAACCACATTAATTCGAACTGTGTAATAATTATGAATAGGTATATAGAACTATACGTGTTTTTCAATATAATTTCAACTTATTCACCAATAACAACACACTTTTGTACTATTATGAGGACATATTCGCTTCCAATTTCAATTTGTGTATTAGTTATAGCTGACGAAGATCTTCATTTTAAAATCAACTCACAATAGAAGCTATAAAACGACTGTAAAATTGCGAGCACGATAATAAAAGAGTGCCAAGTACGTTATAAAAATGTACGTAATAAAAATAAAATATTAAAGCCGAAGTAATGAAAATGAGATGCTCCAGGGAATTATCCTAGCGTCTACATTAAAGCATTCCCTATGCAGACAAAAAGCGAAGACGTTTTCATCTAGTGAAGTCGAGGCCCGTGGGTGGCCAGAAATTCCCATTTCGATCCAAACCAATCTTTTTTAGCATATGCACATACCGCTACTAATACATAATCTTATCTAAACCTGTCACCCCTCGCAGAAGACGTAGACGAACACGTGTGGCCCTTCTCGTGTTCGCTTATGCGTGGCTACTTCATCTTACTGCAGGGCATCGCGTCTTTCTGTCCGTCCCTAAGTTGAAGCACGCACGTATATACTCTCTCGTAGTACACATTTACCACCGCTCCGTGATCCAAGAAAACTCAGTTAAAGTGTGTACTTTAACGAGATCGGAACTCCCCGTGCCGGACTTGCCCGTTGCTGGACCGAGATTGCCGCGCTTCGTGTCGCAATTCGATTCAACTATATGCCGCCAAAGAACGTGTAAAGTTTGCGTGTCGCGGTGCAAATTAATGAAACAATGTAAATTTGAGATTTGCGCAAGAAACGTCGCAATGACTATGTAGTCAGATAATTTCCGTAGGCTTGTAGTGTCGACAAGTGAATCGTATTCGTTGTAATTTATCAAAAATTCACCAACTCTTCCCGCATTTTCGATTAAATTTGAAAATCTAACCGTAACACCTAACCGATTGAGTAATTCCAAGATGTAAGTATTTCAGCACTGTTTTTTAACTTCAGTACGAGGAGAAATTGTTTGAGTTTCATTTCTTTGCTCTTAGATACTGTTTTGAGAAATAAAAAGTAGATTACTGAAAATACTTTCTTTAATTTTAACCTCAGTATTGTTCTCAGTATGAGTCACTAATTAAAATTTTAATTTCGTTAAACTTCCGCACTCTCGTCGTTATTTTGAGAAAATGCTTCTATTTATATCATTGTTTGGGTGAAATTTTGCTTAGTCATGAAAGAAAATTTAGTTGCAACTAGAAAAAGGAAGCTACAATGTGGAGTTTTAATAGACTGTGTGTGGTGTTATTATTTATATTTTGTTGGATATTTACGCGATGTCAAAAAGTTCTTTTCATTTTTGTATAAATATTGGAATTATTTAGAAAGAGTTTTTAGGAAAAATAACTGGTGCGAACAGCTATACTTTGAAAACAGCAGGTGCTAAATTAGCCAAATTTTTCACAGGAAATATGTCTTTTGGGCGTTGTCGCGTTGTTACTTTTTGGCTTGAGGTTTCGTTGATCATACTATTATCTTTTTTAGAAGTGTTCTAAGGACTGTAAAAATAATCAGCGAAACGTCAAGCTAAAAGCAACAACACCAGAACACCCGCAAGAAATATTTACTATGAATTACACTCGTAAAAACCTACACTAAAATTTTGCTCAGTTTAACAATATCACGAAATTAAATACGGTCAAAGCAATAGGTTTTGTTACCTGAACAAAACACCTTTGTTACCATTTTATAGTTAGATTAAATGAGCATTTTAATATAATAGATGACGTTTGGGCTGTTTTCATCATGTCTTGGATTATTTAAATTTTCCAACAGACGATGAAAACAGGCCAAACATCAACTCATATTCTAGTACTTAATCCATCGTCAAGAATTTCACGCTACGACCAACAAGTGTTATGTTATTGTATTTCTGCTGTGTTGAATAATTAAATTATTTTAAGTCAAACCTAGAATTGTTTTTCGATCAATATTACAATGTTAGAGTAACCTGAAGCAAAGAGGCATTTATTACACTTTGCAAAGAGTATGGGTCCAGATGTTATAATATTATAATTTTACCACTTCATATGTTAATAATAAAAAGTGTAAAAATATCTCTAAGAGGAGATGTTAGATATATTTAAAAAAAACGGTGCTTATATAACATTACTGCCTCTGCAATCCCATCAGTTGCCCCCTGTATTGGGTAGATGATTCGAGAAGTCGCTGTTTTAATGATCACGATTCCTAAAAGATGTTTACTTAATCAATTTACCAGATTCATATTTTTTAATGTTGTCTGTTCCGCTGTTTATGCTAGATATGACAATTTCTGTAATAGATATACGTATTTAAAGTATTTGCTACTCTATGGAATTGCTATAATAATGTTTAGATAAGAGCAGATGTTTATTAAAGTGGAATTTACGTTTGGGAAAATGTCAACATCATCATCAGATGAAATTGATTGCAATTTTAATTAGTTTTAACTCCTATTTGTTTAACAACACTCACTGTTTTAAAATAAACAATAAATTAGCCGTTGCTGGTCAAAGCATTATCAATTTCGTTTTGTGCAATAAGTTACACGCAAGTACGGTTGAAATCAGAGAAAAACTCTTTGAAGATTCCAAACAAGGTGCCTGTAAGAAATAAGAAAATTGATGATGCAGAAAGAACCAAACGTCGTATAGTAAGTGACATCATACTTACTCGATTTTTTTTTATATGACGTTTTGGTTCTTTCTGGGCATCGTCAATTTTCTTTCTTCTCTCTTACAGGCGCTATGTTTAGAATCTTCAAACAAGGAAGCAGACAACGCACTTACGCTTTTTCTTTGCAAAATTAAATCAGAGTCCTAAATGTAAAAAAGAAGAACATTAAAAATACTTCAAACATTATCTGTTACGTATTTATTTTCTCCACCAGCTGTCTATACAAGCATAAAATTTACTAGTAACTTTACTAAACATTTCAACCTACTTCTATTTGCAATAATAAGCTGGAAAATGTGTCAGCCTGTATATTGCTCGTCGATTCTAAGCGGCTTTTAGATGTGTGGAGTAGTACTTTACCGCAAATAGCTTGGTCAGCCTCATGAGTATACTAGACTTCCATTAGCTAAGTTATTTTGTGGACAAACATAAAAATGCTCTTTTACTGGAACCTATTCATATTATTTTCAATATTAATGATTTCGTGTTTCTAATTAATAATGAAATTTGAACCATTAAAATATATTATTCCGCATGTTCATAATTTGAAGTATGTATACGTACATGAATTATATATGTATATATACGGAATTTAATTATTATTATTATATACAAGAAAGTACGTATAGAAAGAAGAAAGTTTTGAATGCTGTTTGAGTACATACAGAAAAAAGCTATGCATTTTAATTTAAGTTTTTGTTATAGAAATAATGAAATTGAAGGTTTATTTTTTTTACATTATGATAGGTCAAAGATAGTTAAACAATTCTACAAAGAAAAGTCTTTGGGAGGGCCTGTTTCACCGCGACCTTTTCAGATCTATTGTGATCCCCTTCTACCTAGAACATGTTCTCTAATTTTATCAACAACACATCAACTGGTGTTTTTTCCTCTTATCGCTTTGCTAGTTTGTCTGTTACCTCATTTCCCCTCACACCCGATTGGATAGGAACCCAGGCCAATGTTAATTCCCTTTAGGTGGTAACCTCATTACGCACTCCCCAATCTGCTCCCCAAGTCCACAGTTACGGAATAATTCGCTAATCGTGTGTACTAACTGTCTAACAAGATAGCGACGCTTTTACCTAGCTCAGTCCATCTTCTATTTCTCTGACACAATGGTGAATTGCAGCAACCTCAGTCTGGAACATCGTTGTGTCTTTACTGAAGCTTACCGAAAGAGCATTTTCTTTTCCTTTGCCCATATTTCATCTCCGACGCTATAGTCCGTTTTAGAGCCCTCTGTATATCAGTATGAGTGAGTTTAAGAGGGGTGGAAAAATGTATATATTTTTCGAAGTTAATAATTGTTTAAAGCCTAATCTGGCAGAAAATTTTGAATTTCATTTCCATTTACTGAATCGTATAAAAACTCATCTTAATTACAATTTAATTTAAGCAGTAAATTTTCGTAAATACCTACAGCTAAAGACACAACGTATTTCATTACAATTGGCTCGTTCTTCTCTGTTATTTTTACCTCACTTGCTCGAATGTTTACCCAATACATTACATAAACTTTGCAAACCATTTGCGCGAACCGTTATTCTACTCCAATGGAGTCAAAAGTGCCGAATGAGTTTAAACATGTCAATTCCTACTGTTGTAATATCCCCACTTGTTTATCGTACCCATCCCAGTTCAAACGGCCGATGCGTATTATAGCATAACAGAGGAGCGGCCGGCTATATTTGCTTACTCCATTCGCGGCGGATGTTTTCATAATTTTGATTTTAGAATAGTGACATATCGTTTCATTCACCTCTCCGATGAGGTTCGTTAACACTCCCAGTTCCCAATTATTGATATTAATTTTAGAAATACGCACATCGGGATATATGTACTGCATAATTGCTACTTTGTACCCAGAACGGATACATGGCGTTCATTCAGATGATCTTAACTGCAGTGTTGTAAGATAAAAGACAGTAAATTATGCACCAAGCCAGTATATCGTATACAAAAATATCACACGGACGTAGCCTAGTAATAGAGACATAAAGATCGCTCTCCGCCACATCAGGTTTTATTAATTCGAGACTATTGTTTCGGGAACACATGGATTCCCATTAGAAGGCTGAATGTATTCTAGGACGCTGCAAAAACCATTTTGGGCATTAATTCTGGTTGTTTTTAAGAGCCGATTTACTTGTTCCATAAAAAAAAAAAACATGATTTAACTTCGTCTTTCTCGTGCAAGCCATTATGGTCGTTCTGGCGGGACTAATATTAAGACCCTCCTCCTCGAGCCATTTTTTTGAGCTTTTGATAAAATTCAATACAAAGTGTTGAAGTGAAGTGTTTAGCGTTCCTAGTATCACTGTTCGAAACCTGCTGTCTAATAGAATTAAATTTGTAATTTACAACAGCTATAAATCTCAAATGTTTCCAGCTAGCTCGGAGGTTCCGCAAGGTTCGAATCTTGGACCACTCATGTTTCTTGTGTTTAATCTAACAGTGATCCTCGCGATCAACCCCCAATATGCGAAACAAACACTTAGCGTGTTTTACAATATCCACCGCATGTCTCCCTCAAATAAGTACGCTGTTAAAACAAGATTAAGGATTATAGTACGTTCACTTAAATATTCACTTAAATGGAATATTCGAAATTTGATAAATTGAATATATATTTGAACTAAGAGGATTTGCTTAATTCGACTTAAATTTTCGTTATCATAACTAAATCATTTCAACAATTATTTTTCACGTGATACGTTTCAAAGGGTGGAATTGAACTCTTGCTAGGATTACTATAAAAATATAAACTTGGTGTACTGACAACAAATACCTAACAATTCTTTTTCGTTTCCTGGTTCGCCATGTACAACCAAACAGTATTGTTAAATTAACTAAATTTTGGTTAACTCAATACAGGTACTCTTCTGAGTGTAGTGGCACTTTCTCGATTCCGAGATACAACTACCTCCGAATATTTACACATTTTTTTTTAGATTTTTAGATAGGATATAAATAATGAAAATATATATTTTTGTTTATTAACATGGTAATCGGCAAAATTGGCAGGTATTTTTAAAATACAATCGTCCAGATCGCTGATATCTGTTACTGAAGAATACCGCTGGGTTTTAGGTTTTCCTGACCGATATTTGCAGATAAATGTTGTAATAACCATCCTCTTAATTTCGAAAGTACAATTGTAGATAATACATTCTGTTTTTAATCAAAACATATCTCGAGGGAAATTACACACAGTTATGTTGGAAATATCGAAATGGAAATTACTGGTTTGTTCGTTCTCTCTAGCCAACACTTTTTAAGGGAATATATTCGGTTTTATAAATAGGTTCGTTAGTCCCCCGTGCAGTGTGCCTCTACGGCGCTCATTGCTGTTGCTTTTTTTCCGTTAAAGCAGGCGGCAGTGTTATCGTAAAGGACCATATGAATCTTGAATGCGTGGCAAATATCAGATTTCACTTATATCTGTTAACAACTATCGGTAACGGTATGCCTTTAAGGAAGTTGTTACATTTAGTGGTTTTCAGCTTCTGAGGAAACGTTTACATCTAGAAAGAATTGTCCAGAATCCAAGAAAAACCTTTGGAACATTTAATTTTCGTAGAGTTTCAATCAAACCTTCTGTCAGTTCAAAAAAAAAATATTTAAATAATTTTAAATTCTCAACATTCGTTTATAAAGATTTGTTTCTTGCGTTATCTCGTATGACTATCGAAGTCTTGTGTGATTGCTAACTGCTTTTAACAATACTCATGAGGGTAGTTGAAAGTATAGAGGCGTGATTTATTGTTGTCAATACTCATTTTAGTGAAGTTTATTATGATTTTTTTCAGCATTTGAGATTACTTTTTTCTACAATTGTTTTAAGCCACGCCTGTACAAATAATTTTGTTACCCTGTCACTCTATAATAATAATAGTAATATATAAAGCTACAAGGTATAACAACGAATGCAACGTAGAAAAATGATTCACAATATCAAATCCCTTAAGACTAAACTTATCTAAAATTATATAAATAAACCTGTTGCAGCTCTTTAAGGTGACAATTAATTTTTTTTAACACACTCACTGGCATAATTATTGTAAGTGCTAAACATAAAGTTCATGACAAAAATACTCCAAACTGTGGCACTGGTAATACTGGAAACTTCTCCTAGACCCCTCACCACAAACTGCTCTAAGACCTGGACGTACGTTTCAATAGCAAAGCTATCATCATCAGCAGGAACACTGAACAGTTCAGTATTACCCCTGGCATAACGCAAGGCTCGAATTTCATCAATGATCTGCTTTCATAAATTGATCTTCCTATACTTGCTTATTCTGGTGACATTAAATTTTTCTCTGAAATTTCTTCAGTTGATGATGCATCGGCTGCAGCGTGCACTAGACACAATAGTTGATTGGTGTGATAACTTCAAACTTAAATTAAATGTTAAAAAATGTTGCGTACTTACCTACACTCATTCATCCTCCCCATACTTATCGATTTATAGCATCAAGGGTAGCACTTTAATTCGCAAATCTGAATATAGGGATGTTGGTGTAGTTTTTGACACTACCCTTACCTTCAGATTCTATATCATTGACATATGTTCTGCGGTCATGAAATCTCTTGGTTTTATCATGCGTATAGCTGTATACTGACTGAATTAATGAAAAATGCAAAATTAATTTAAAAGGAAAAAGGAAATAAAATTAACTAGCTCAACGGATAAAATTTTTAAAGAACGCAAAAGAAGTATTCACCTCAGAGTTACCCTCGCGAATTAAAACTTGAATCTAACCACAAAAAATAATTTGTGAGTGAATGAAATGTGACTTTCTTAATTTACCCGAAAAATTGAAAAGGTTTAATTTAAAATAAAACAACAGAATTTTCAACCCAACGACGTTAATTAACAATCAAATTTATTTTTTATAAAATATGTTTAATTACAACTTGTGCAGAAAAAAAAAACCGTGAACTGAAGGTTCTGGCCTAAAATAAAAAAATGCACTTGATTCTTAATTAAAATAGGACAATGCTATTTCCTATACAAAGCAAAAGATTTGATTGTTCAAGAAGATTATCCAAAATATTTCAATTTCAATCCACGTGGTTTCAATTTAAAATAAATTAAACGTGGACAATTGCTAGAAATATACAAAAATGAAAACTAAAATGCAAGTACAAAGCTCACTCACCCAACCGAGGTGATTGATAATTAAAAATGAAACAGCAAAAACGAAAAACGGAAAAATTAACTCTTTAAACTAATAACGCGAGAAAAAACTAAAAGATATCTTCCCGAACAAAAATAATAAATGATCTTATATCTATAATGTGCACACTTCAATATATTAACAATTATTACAATACGAATTCCTTGATGGACTAAATTTTTAAATCAGAAATGTTAAATTTACTAAATCAACATGGAAAACAAAATGGCAACAATGAATTACAAAAATACGTCTACTCACGTCAATAGTCGAACAAGAAATTCCTTGACAAAACTCTACAATTGTTTTTCTTACAAAAAATCCTCTTTTGGAACCCATTGAATGCGTGTGACTCTTTATACTTAAATACCATCCATCGTAAATTTTTATCATATAAATCTGATGGAACCTATTCTAAAGCGGTGTCCCTCAGTACGAATTACTGCGAAAACATTGCATGTTGATGTTAAGCGTGAGGAGGGAGGAGATCTACAAGAAATTTCTTGGAAAATTACTTAACAATAATATGGATTGTCCCTTGATCCTTGAACGTATGAATTTTTCTGTGCCAAGGTTAAGCTCAAGATATAACAGCTCCGTTCTTGTTCCTTTTGCGAGCACAGACATCATGAGACGGGCACCAACTTACACGCTTTGAAGGTGGCTAATGGACATGAAGAGAATTTATTTAATATTTAATATAATTGGATTTTTCTTAATTCAATTTAATTCAATTTGATTATTTTTTTAAATTATTTTTGTACTTTAGTTTATATACAATTATTATTATTATTATTATTATTATTATTATTATACTTATAATATGTACGTAATTGCAAAACTAGGTACAACCTATTTGAAATTGCTGAGCCAAGCGTTCTGACGCTTTCCAAACCATCCGACGCGTCATGTCATTGACTCGCATGCCTGTGACGACATCGGCTGAGGTATAGCTTTCTCCAGGTTATTCAGAATGTCGTTCCTGTAGGCGCAAACGTCTTGAACTGTCTCTCCTAGCTAAAGTTCGGTTTTAGGCCACTTGGAGGAAAATGGCCCTAAAAATGGTTCCGTCCCGGCTTACTTTACCTAATACTGGCTTCATATTTATAAATAAAGAATAAAATAAAATAAATAGTTGGTATATATAGCAGTGGCGGCTCGTGGTCGGAAACGTAGGATGTTCACAAAATCAAGAACATGCAAATTTTTAACTAAAATCCAATCTTTTTTTTCGTACATGTCCTTCTTAAATTTTCTTGTAAAGTCTTTAAATTTGCCCTTTGTAGTTTGCGTCAAATTAAGTTCTGGTTTTGGTCTGCCCATACTTTTACCTTGAATTTTTTGTTCATAACTAAACGAATTAAATTGTCTTTCAAATATTGCACAGAAAAACTGTTCGCATCCATAGTTCTTATTATATATTGTTTAGTGTTTACTTTACAATACTACTTTGTTTGTTTTGTGTGCATTTCATTATCTTTTTTACGTACTGCATATTTCATTTCATTACTTTTTTTACGTACTATATATATTCTTTTTTGTTTGTCGGCCGCACCAAAGCGCATTAGTGGCGGCTTTGCTTTGTCGGCTTTTTGCAGAGGGACTTAACGACGCGGCATAGTTTTTAACTGCGGCTGCGCTGTTACCAATTTATTTTTGTTTTTCTAAAAAATCAATTAATTATTATTTGTCTTTGAGGGAAATGTACGTTTTTTGGGAAAAGTTAAAGATTCACGAGTTTAAGTTTGTGATTTTATGTGCGCAGGTTTAATAAACGTATTGCTGTAGATGAAGTACCTCAAACGAAAATTTAAATTAGTGTTTTAAATAAAATAGGTAGTTTTTTTATAACAAATATATTGTCTAATTTCCTTTTTTTTTACAAAGTTAAATTTAAGATATTTATAAATTAACACTAAGTGTTTAAATTGTTACAATCATGATTATTGTGTTAATTATATAAACTTTTATCATCTACAACTATTTGAAAATCTTCTTATACCTAAAACTAAAATATAAAATTAAATTTAATACAGACCTGCATTAATTACTCATCTAAACTGCACGAGTGTGATTAAACATTGAGCACTGGCTTAATATCAGCAACAAATTAATAATAGATTAATATATTAAAATTTTTAAATTCCAAGCAAAAGAACACATGCATATGTGAGCCACCCCGATATCTATATTACACTGGCTCTCTCGCTCGCACATATGAATCAGAGAGCCAGAAAACAAACAAAAACCTGGAAACAAATCCATCCAATACGGAAAAATATAGCAATAGTGAAATAAATAATATAATGTTATATATAGTCACGAAAATTCTGTTAAACTTAAAGTATAAAGAAATACACCGTTATCCGAAAATATCAAACAACTTTCAAATGAAAATAACATTAAATTAAGAAATTTATTCAGATAATTGTTTTTTTTTATAAAAAACTACAGCAGTATGTTATTTAAGTTATTTAAGTTATTTAAGTTTTTAGAAAGAAATACACCGTTTCTTTATACTTTAAGTTTTAACAGAATTTTCGTGACTATATATAACATTATATTATTTATTTCACTATTGCTATATTTTTCCGTATTGGATGGATTTGTTTCCAGGTTTTTTGTTTGTTTTATGGCTATAATATAATAATAAATAATTATTTTAATTTATTGTGGGTGTAATTACGCACCCTTGGTTTCATTATAAAACTGTCACCAACAAACAGTATTAGTTCTTATGGTAGTTACGACCTGTGAACGGTGAGTCATTCATAAACAAAACATATATAATATAGTTCATCCGTAAAACACGATATATGAACGTTGATGTCGATCGATTTGTTAACGTGACCCAAGAACGCAACGAAAGCGAGCACAGGAGCACACTTAATTTGTGCACCGTTCATATGGGAATCTGCCGTATCCCTCCCCACCACCGCTACGTCCTTTATGCGGCTAGGCATTGGATAAAATCAACGTAGTCCCGCCTACTCGACGCACGTGCTCCGTCGTCGGTCGCTTGGTCGCGATGTACATACATAAGTATAGAAAGGAACGTCGCGTCGTTTATTCGTTTCGCTGCGTTATATTTCACGAATATATTAAGATCGAGTAATAGTTTATTAGTTTGTAATCGACGATTTGTTTAGGGGGTTCACGTGCTCATGTGCTCCTATACAGAAACCGCCATTGATATATAGGTATAGATGTAAGTTACTCTCAATAAATACCTAACACCCTAGATTTGCCTCGTTAGTAATACAAAGAAGATTTTGATTATTTTTATTTCAAAATCAAGTAGGCTAATTTCGTTATGGAATATCTTTTGTACATACTAAAATATAAAATAATCCGAATAGTTTATTCGAGAGGACACGAGCAAAGCGACCTGTTAATCCAGGTGTGTAAATATGAAAATTCGTTCCTTTCAGTGTTTTCGCATTCGTTTTTTTTCTCGCAGCATTCAATTATGCGCAGCCAATTCGAAAAATTTAACATATCCTAGGCGACGCGGAATGATGGAAAAGAGATGAAATCTTTTCTTCGAACAGGCGAGCACCGCATCTCATTAAATATTAATAACGTGCTTGGCTTTCGCGCGCGCTCCCGTAAATAGGATTTACTTTTAAAAGAATTTTCTGAGCTGGGGACGGTCGGTTGGACGTGGAAAACACCTTTGCTACATTGTACTGGAACGAAATTTTCCGCGGAAACGCCGCCTGTAAAATATTAAAATTTTGAGAGATAGAGCTGTAGATATTAATTTCTTTTTTTATTGGACGGATGAATAATTCGATTAATTTATATTCATGAACTGAAACAAGAGCGAGGGTACACTGGGCGACGTGGGAATCTGCTTTGAGGTTTTACAGTCGGTAACACGAGATGGCGTCAGTATAGTTTAGGGAAAGTGTAATTGAATAATTCATTTCCCTTTTCGGTGTCGAGCTTTCTGCATACTAGGTGATTAAAAAGGCAGCATTCTTATTATTGAAACATTTCTTTTATTCAAAGCGACATATCTATACTGCATTCACGATAAGAACATAACGCTGGAAAAGATAAGCTTATATTTCGAACGTTTGCTATTGGTTGATGCTTCACACAACACGACAATTTAGTTGGTTCTTGTGTTTCTCAACATATTTTTACTTTGCTTAGTACATTGCATTAAAAGTAGTTCTTACTAGAACTCGATTAATGCGATATTCACCTATCTCATGAAACGGATCAAGAACAGACACACCAAGGGAATAGTGCCACTCGTCACCCTTGATGTGAAAAACGCTTTCAACAGCGCTAGATGGGACGTTATCCTGGACGCCCTGGAAACCGCTTCTACATTTCCGCCTTGTGTGTGGGTTCCAATTCGTTTTCCGCGTTTTCCTGACTGCTTGGTGCGACTGGTAGAAGAAGCATTCCGTGAAACAGAGATCACCTTGTGCGTGAAGAGCTCTGGGACACATCTGATTAGGAGTGAGGAATTGGATCAGCAAAGGAAGACAATGGAGGCACTGGAGACGATAGCAAGACCAATCAAAACGGAGGATAGTTTTAACCTATATAGTAAATATAAATTGAATATCAGAGTAATGTGGACCGCTTGCAATGTGAAAGAATTGACAATCTTATAAATAAAACAGAATAAATAGGCAGCTATCTGGAGGGTTATTCACCGAGAAACTTGCACAAAACTAAGCAATCTACAAACGAAAGAATCTAGTATTCCAGCTGAAGAATTTAACAGGTATTTCGTAAACATCGGTAATTCTATTTCTGAAAATATGAATTTGTTAACACAAGCTCCAGAAAATTTTTTAGTAACTTAATGCCAACTACTAGCTCTTCTATGTTCTTAAGAAATGTGGACGAAGAAGAAATACGTTCAATAATTAGAAACCTCAAAACTAAAAACTCAGTTGTTGTGCATGGTGTCTCAGTATCCTTACTGAAGAGAATATCTCATGTATTGATACCCACGATCACGGAATTAGTCAATGAATGCTTTGCAAGTGCTACATTTCCTGAAGAAGTGAAGATTGCGAGTGTCGTACCATTATTCAAGACTCGTGATCGAAATGTAATAAACAACTATAGACCAGTTTCGACGTTACCTGTGCTGTCAAAAATTTTCGAAACTGCAATAAAAACAAGGCTTATAAGCTTTTTCAAAAAAAAAAAAAATAAGATATTTAACAATGTACAGCATGATTTTCGCTCTGGTAGATCAACAACTACGGCGCTCATTAAGACGGTGGATGAGATTGCCAAACAATTAGACAGCGGTAATAAGGTACAAATGTCATCTTGTGACCTCAGCAAAGCATTCGATGTAATAAACCACATATACCTACTTCAGAAATTACATCACTACGGAGTACGTGGTCAACCGCTGGAATTAATAAGATGTTATCTCATTGTCAGTAACAGAAAAGAATCAGTGGAGTGGAACGGAGAGACATCCAATCTGGAATTACTTACCTGCGGAGTAATCCCAAGGATCAGTTTTAGGTCCCATCTTCTTCGTCATTTATGAGAATGATTTTAGAAGAATTTATTATTTACCCTAATACTTGATTATCATTCCAATTGTCTTGACTAGTAAGCGTACATAAGCGTGTCTTACTGATTTAAACTAAACTTGGTGGATTTATAGACTGATGTAGTATAAAAACAACGGGAAGTTTCTTAGCTGCTAAATCTCTTGTTTTCGGCCGGTAGAGCACCTTAGTGGCAATATCACAAGGGTGTATCGAAATCTTTAATAATCAGATCGGCGAATTTATTTTATAATGATCCGGATCAATCACGAACTAAAGGCTGACTGAGGAGCCTATACTTATGACAGTACTAAACTTCAGTCTAAATGGAACAGGAAATGGAAGCATTAAGCACAAAAGCGCAAGAGGCTCCATTGTTTCCGGAGACTCATGGCAAACGGCTCCCACCCAAAAAATAAAACAAACGTTCCTAATCCTAATCTTTAACGAACAAATAATTGTTGTTGTCTATATAAATAGATGGCAGACAAAATACTCACAGTTAATGTGTATTCATAATTGGATAGATTCGAAATTCATACTTGTCCAATATAATGAGACATTTTTCCAAGGAACGGCTACTTGGTTCAAAATTTGCAACCATTTCCACTGCGGAATAACCCATAAATCACCATAATAAATTATTATCTAATACAATAATAATAACAATAACGTATTCAGTAATTGTAAGAAACCTTGTTTCTTTCGTTGAATAAATATTTATTCTTTGAAGTATATCGCTTTGTATGAAAGAAACTTTGAAACTTGTCAGTATGGACTTTTATAAACCTATAGGGAAGAAAAGACTTGTACGAAATCATCAATTATTTATTATTCATTATTATAATTTACTTTAGATCGTGTTGTCATGATAACTAGAGGCTTCAATGCCTCAATCTTATTACATTACAAACTACATTATAAGCTTCCTCTAGCAAAGTTAGTCATACCGAGCTAATGAAATTATATTATATAGTTTAATAAACTTACGTTTATCTCTAAATAAGCATTGATATGTTCGCATGACTTTGTACTAAATAAAAGAGTTTTCTATTAAATTTCTTTTGCCTAAATATTTTTGGAGTATGTAGACAAAATATGATGTCTAGTTATACGTATGAACCTTCTCCACAAACTTCTCAGGTCAACAACGTCAAATACTTTACATAGCCGAGTTAGTAGGGAAAGACCAATAAAAACCATTGGCGAAGGCGTTCTTGTAGATTAAATTCCGACATTCCTTAGACCACGCTAGGGCGTACTTGCGTAGATTATTAAGATTTCTATTTACGTTGCGTGCACGCGTTTTGGCCCCGGATTAATTGGCAAAATGTTCCACACAGAAACACTTGTTTACATCTGAGATATGCTAAGCATGCAAGCACAATCATCATAATATCCCGAAAACATATACAGTCTGGTTGGAACAAGAAAAAGGAATGTCAGAAATAAATTAAGTGACGTGATAAATTTAAATCGAATATGCATTAAATAATTACTTGTTGACCATGAGTGGATCTCGAAGAGCTATTTTTTAAGCTTTATTTTAAAAATGTACATATAAACTGATACTTCCACACAATTTTTATATAAAATTGCATTACACATATAACTGACCTGTAGCTTGCACTTGAACCAATGCTGTTTTTCACTTTCAAGACCGACTTGGTGCCAAACAGACTGAATGCATTTTATTTTTGGCAAGCGTTGAATGACACATAAGCCTAATGTCAATACAAATAAAATCCCCTAGACGTGTTTGGTAGGCGAAGACAGATGTAAAGGAAGAAGACAGTGGTTAAAGTTGCTTCACAGCATTCCGATAGCTTACGAAAAATCCAAATGTTTAAAGAATGTGAAGCATTGTATACATTACGATCGTCTGTATTTCTAAATTTATTAAAAAAGGTGCATGTACAAGGTGATTTGTTCGGGATGGCTACCGGCTATATATCCGTAACGGTTCGTCCTAGAGCTTAGAGAAAAGAATACACTAGTGATTACAGTCATGAAAACATCCTTCAAAATATTTTTAAGTTTCTGAAGTTCCCGCAAGGTGGGGCAATTTGTTTTTTTCTTCTACACTTGTTATTTTTGTAATGATTTTGCATTATTAAGGTTGGTGAAAATAAATGTAAAATAAATGGTTTTTAATTATCTATAAGTTTTGCTCATAATACTTAGAGATTGCACCTATTATAAAGTAATGAAGGAAGGCATACCTTCCGCCACACAAAAGTTCGTATAACTTTAGTGCACCTCAATCGATTTTCAAAAATTGGAGGAAAATGAATGAGGAAAATATCAAGCGATTATTGCAGATCGGGAATAATTCTGCTAATAAGCAACTTTATTGCTTTTAATAGAAACGAGATGGCGTTATCTGTTAATTCGTCCTATTTGTGCAATTTGCTCGAAAAAATCAAACAGAATGGCCTCACTATAATCAAACTAGAAAAATAAGAACGCAATTAACTTGTTAAAATCGCAAATTGATATCTATTGTCGTTCCGAAGATAATTCGATTTTTGTAAATGTTCTAAGCTTTTTGTTCATCATTAATTTCCGGATTTATCGAACGTACTGCTGTGTACTGAAGGTACAAAAGAAAATACAAAATGAATTAATAAAAATGAAAATTCAATTAACTAGCTCAGCGGATAAAAATAATAAAGGGCGCAAAAGAACAATTAAACTCAGTGTTACCCTCGCAAATTAAAACTAATCACGAAAAGTAAAACGTGGGCAAAAGAAATCTGACTTTCTTTAATTACCCCCAAACTTGAAAAGGTTTAATCAAAAATAAAAGACAGAATTTAAAATGACGTTAAATAACAATGAAAAATTTATTATAAAAAAAAAAGAAAAAAAAATTGTTAATTACAATTACGCAGAAAAAACAACCTTGGACAAAAGGTCCTGGTTGAAATTAAAACTGCATTAGACTCTAAATTACAAAAGGAGAATGCTAAATCCTTTATCAAAGCAAAGAACAAATTAGTTCAGGAAGATAATCCTTTTTATATCAACCAATCCACGTGGTTTCAAAGATTAATCAAACTAAATTAATCGTGGAGAATTCAAGTAAATTTACATGAATGAAAACTAAAAGCAAGCACAAAGCTTCTACTCACCCAACCGGAGGTGATTAATCATAAAATACAAAACAGCAAAATATAAAAAAACGAAAAATTAACTCTTTAAACTAAATATATCTTCCAGAACAAAAATAATAACTGATCTTATACCTAAATTGTGTACACAATACAACAACAATTATTATTAAACGAGTTCCTAGATCGACGAAATAAATCAAAATACGCAAATTCAAATCTTTAAATCATAAATATGAACAAAATGGCAGCAATGTAATACAAATCTACCTACTCTTTAACGTCTATCGAGAAACTAATTCTTACAATGCTAAACAATCGTATACATATAAACAGCTGCGTGCGCTACGCACAGATCATCGAATAACTGTACAAGAAAGGACATGACCTACATGAGAAAATGCAAAACATATTAAAGAGTGAAAATTAATTTTAAAACAACTGAATATTTAAATAAATAATCTAAACAATCCAAAACATTAACTAAATCTTATACAAAATAAAACAATTTGAAATTTCTCGCAACATTGACAAAGGCTTATTGAAATAAACAAGAAAACACTGAATTTACGACAACCGGGGTGCCAGGCCACAGCAGTACGTGAAATTTCGTCTTAAGAGATGATTTTATTTAAGATCATAGATACTAGAGATTCTAATCATAATAGAAAAAGTGTTCATTTTTTTTATATATTAATATTAATATGATTAAAGTTGCATGACATAGTCATGAGAATTTATTTTTACAATGTTTGTAGTTTAATGTATTTGATTTTCATATTGAAAATGCAAAGAATATCTTTTAATCATTTTATTCATATTTAAAACATAAAATTTCCTACCATTATTTTCTACACATGTGTTTCGTTTATTAGGGCATTCCTTTTAGGAAGTATGTAATACAACTCTGAACATGTCTCCTTCTCGCTTTTTTATGGAAGTCAAATTAATCATGAGTATTACGAACGGTATTTGATAACAAGAAAATTGTGACGCACACATAAATGCTATCTAACCGTGGCGACAATTCTTTCATAATATACAACTTACAAGTAACGGGTGTATTTTACTTCAGGAATATACATATGAAAGTGCCTTCTACATATGATAGTAGTGTTTTTATGTTTGGTTTAATAAACTGTCTATTAAAATGAAAAGTTTTTAAGCAGTGGTTAATAATACAGCATAAAGCCGATATAATACGAAAAAAAATGACAAAAAAATCCATTCAAAGCTTTGACAAACCGTTTTTTTTTTGCAAACACTCAAAATGCGGTTTTCTGCACCTGTTTTTCAACACTTTAATGCATTTTTCCACATCGTTTCGTGTTATGGCATAACATTAAAGTAAAAAGTCGGTTTAACTTTTACAGTATGTCGATGAAGTAATACTGCCAAACGAATCCTGATAAAAGTATACACCAACTATTTTATTATTGTAAATAGAGCAAACATTGAAACTAAAGCGATGTTGTGGTCTACGAGGCATTGGTAGAAGATCGCTTATAGCGCTCCAATGATCCTTAT
Source organism: Protaetia brevitarsis (assembly GCA_004143645.1). Taxonomy (NCBI): domain Eukaryota; kingdom Metazoa; phylum Arthropoda; class Insecta; order Coleoptera; family Scarabaeidae; genus Protaetia; species Protaetia brevitarsis. The sequence continues at coordinate 4,833 of RXPK01002872.1, read as the reverse complement.
TTTTATGCTGTACATTCCATTGTTTGAAAAGTTTATTTCATCGCTCCATAAAATATATTTATATCCATTATTTTCTTCACATTGTTCCAAAAACTCGATCAAAACGCCAATCTTCGTTCAAAGTCAATAACAATGGTCACAAGGTCAATCAATTCGAATAACATAATACCTAATATGAAAATTAATGCATTTCAATGTCTTTTACAAGCTTCAAAAATGATTCGCTTGCCAGTAGGAGGCGAATACTATTCTGATTTATGGTTGTCTGCAGCTACCTCCAGTAAAATTTTAGTAATATAACCCAATGACCATAAGATAACATAATAATATAACCTGAGATTACCAATCATGCAAAACTGGAAGCAAATATAATAGTAATGTAAATGTATGTGCTTCGTAATGCAGCAAAGTTCTGCCACAAAATGGTTTCATATCCAAGCGACAGATTTGCTTGAAGACAGCATTTCAAAAGTTATTAAATGTTGTTATAAGTGCCCCCTCAAATAAAGGAATTTAATTTTTCCGCATTTCTTTTAGTAACTTCAACGTTGTAACATGAAGTTATCTTATATACGATCATCTAATAATTTTGTAATTCATTATAGTTATTTCGGTAGCCGCATGTTGAAGTATAAAAATAACTGCAGGAAATATGAATTTGATTATTAGGATCAATTGTTTTACAGTTGTAGTTTTCAGATACATAAATAAAATTTTTGAACTACGAGGGAACGGGAGTGTTTGTCATTGATCACCCAATGGACATTTTCTTTCGAATTACCTTCGCCATGAATAAACATGTAAAGTAAAGAAGGGCTCTTCGATTCTCCAAACCGTTTTATTTGAAACACCTTAAGCTTTGTAACAAAAAAATTAGATGCAAGCAAATCTGAAAAAAATAATGGTAACAACCTTATTATTCAACCAACATGAAAGAAAACAGGAACATTTAGCAGAGTGCATGTAACTACATAATATTTTTTATTTTATTCCATATTTCATTACTTCTGTTAGTTGCATTCAACAGAGAATTGCTAAAATATAATTTTGCTTAGTAAAATGACAGATTACATTTCATCTGTAGATATTTATTTCATATTTTAGCATAATTTCACATGAAATTTAATTGGTAAATGCTTGTTAGTACGCTTCGATCTTCTGTAATTGTATATATTTCATATTCATTATACAAACACTTTTAACATTCTGATTTCAATGGTTTATTGCCTAACGTAACTGCCCTTAAAATTTTGCTTCTAAACTACTTACGTTCTGAGTGGGTTATAAACAAAAATTTGCAGTTTTTTACATTTTCCGCCCTCATCTGTAACGCAACCTTAAAGAATTTGTAGTGTGGATCGACTTATTTTTACATCCCGATCTCGAAATTCACAGTCCCTACGTAGGAATCTAATTCATAAAAAGTTCAAAGCACCTGAAGGTTTACAATTTTCGCAACTCGCCGCGTAAACAGAAAGAGTTTACTCGCTTCTCCCAGAAGAGCGCACAGAGTTGATTACGTCGAGACCACAATTTCCGCGAAATCACGGACCGTTAAGAGAAGGAAAAAATCGTAGAAGTTCGTAAACGAGTTCGTCCAGACGTCCGCGCATAAAGGCGCCGGAGAAAATCCAAGGCGGACGCGTCGATGCGCTGTATCGAATATTATTAACGGCGACGGATCACATGTTCAACAAGTGAGTCGCAGTAATTAACGAAGATCAAAAAACTGACGGTTCTCGGAGCGTAACGTCGGCAAGGAAGGCATGCCACAAATAAATTTTTGTTCAAAGAGTTCGCGGTAAATTTAGATTGGGTTTATTTGAATAAAAGTATGTGAACGGCGGCGATGGAGAAAAAGTGGAGAATACCGAACAGCGCGACATCTACCGGCAGTAATTAATCTAAGATATTTTAGCACTTCTACTCTGATTCAAGAATACTTTTGGTACGTGAAGAAATGTAATGTTTATTCAGTTGTAAGAACAAGAATGCAACCTAATTGGTTTTAGCTGCGGTGTTTAAAATAGTAGTTCTTTCGAAATTAAACAGTGATTAATTGCTATGTTTTTTGTTTTCCTTTAATCGATTATTCTTCTTGATTAATTGGAATTGCTAATTTTCAAAATTTTAACATTAAAAGTACGTATTTATATGTTAACCAGTTGATTTTTATTCGGTTAAGGAGAATTAGAAATAAAAGCAAACTGATGGTAACTAAAGATTAATTGTAAAAATGTGTTCTTTGCCAACTAAAAATAACATCTCTAATGAAATACAAGTTGAATTGGAATAGAAATGCGGAAATGAATGAGAAAATTGAGTAACAGTTTGAAAGTTTGATATAAAAATTACTTTTCAATAAATAAAAAATTACATACAAACATACAAATAAGAAATTAATAATATTTATTGGTATAAATAATTAAATGTTAATTGCTGTATTATATTTTCATTAAATTAATTGAAGGAAGGTTCATATACACTATAGAAAATCGCCAAAGGGATATTACAAAATGTATATGTATCTAAAACTAAAAACTTCACCATTCAAATGGATCCAGTAACAAAGTTTATCAAGCGTAACAACGTTATCTGATCTAATTTATGAAATACAACCGGAATTTGCCAGCTATCCTCCGGGCGAAATTTAGTTTATCTTTGTGTTTATAGCTGCTTTAATTCAACTAATTTATTGATTTGGAGAATACTTATTAATTTTAGTTCTCTAACACTCTAACAAATTTACTACATCTCATTAGTTGAATACTTTGTTACTTTGTAATATATTTTTTCTTAGGATGGATATGGAATATGTGTTATGCATTCATCATTCATTCAATCATTTCTCTTATCATTTCATTAAATCATTACACGTTTAGGTTTGCGCATTTTATCTTTTATTTTAAAATATAGGTAAAGAAAAACATAAAATTTAATATAAGTCAGAATATATTTTGTATTTAAGATTAATTTGAATAAATTATAAACAGCTTTCCTTTATAAGCATTTTTATTGGTCTAAAGTCTAAAGTAATAAAATAATAGTACCTAATTCAATCTTGCAGTATTTTTACAATTTCATAATTTACCAACACCCTGTACGTCTGATCTCGATTTTCTTCACAGTAAATTACAAAATTTACAAAAACTCGATTTATGTTAAAGATTTTCACTTAAGTAGCTATATGCCTTTTAGAAACCACTAAGAGATACTGAAAACTTATTTTAAATGCATTGATTAAGATGTAGTCATAAATTAATCGCTGAAACATAATATTGAAGCTTTATTACGTACTGACGCTATTTGTCTTTGTCGAGTAGCAGCCCCTCTAACTTACCAGAGATATTTTTTTTTTGTTTAAAGTGCTTAATGGAAGTCTTCGGCGGTGAAATCGTGAGCACGCTTGGGACGCAGTCAAAGAACTGTAAACGTATGGTTTAAGTGCCGTGCAAAATTGACTAAACTGGTGACGATGAAGTTGTGGAAAGTCCTGGCGAGAAATAGTCAAGTATACGCGAACCACATCAACCAGAACAACGGCATGGAGCTTTATGGTAAGTTTATTGCATTCCCGCATTTCTTTATACAATTAAATAGGACATATATATAATCTGTCCATAGATGTAACGAATTGACTTATTCACTAACACTCGAATTTCAGAAAAGAAATGTTTACCGAATCCTTCGACTACGGGTAGTTGACAGGGGCATATTCTCCGAAGATTGTTATACTAAACGTCTATTACAAAAACATTTATGTTCGATTTTAAAATATATTGATATGCATACATGTGTACTTACATTTTTGAGGGAAAAAAGATGTTTTACATTAAACTTATCATTAAATACTATGATTAGCGCATTCGTTCAGTTAAATCGTTATGTCTATGAACAGATTATACGAACAATCAGATACCGTATAAGTGTTATGTCTTTTTAAGAAAAAAACCATTTTTTTTCGTGTTAAACAGCAAAATTTATCTTATTAAAGAATTGCTTAGTAGATTACGCTAAGTTAGTTCTTTTTTTTCAATTTTTGATTTTAATTTTGTATAGATTTGTGGTTGTTTTCCTAGGCAAATTTGTAATTTTTTGACTATTGTTTATATCTTTTGTCAATTTATTATAAAAAAAGAAAAGTTCTTTGTTTCAATATTTTGAATTTTTATTTTTTATAATAAACTAACAAAAATATAAATATAGTCAAAAAAATTACAAAATATATATAAATTCCTTATATTAAATATTTATCCGAAAAAATAAATCAAATTTTCAAACCATACAATTACAAAATTATATGTTTGGTTGCCCGTAATTACATGATAATAGATAAATGAATAAAGGAAATGTGCTTCCTAATTCCTTTATTAATTTACTATGGGATCAAATTGGCTACTAGTTTCGACATGTGATATTAGTAATGTCTTCTTGAGGCCTCAGCATGTATTTGTATAATGATTTTTATACAGATTTATATGAAGTAATATATGCTTATAAGTATAAGTAGATTTTTATGATTTTTACAGATTAATAGTTTATTCTTATGACATTAAAGGTTTAGGTTTAGCTTGATGACACTAAAATATAAATGTAATGATAAAAAATAAATAAATTAAACGGATTACAGTTTACAAAAACTGCCTATCAAAACAATAACAAACTACAAAGCCAAATCTATACAAAATGAAAATAAAAAAATTGAAGAAAAAAGAATTGTGTATAAAATAGACTGTCAAAATTATAATGGTGTATACAGTGTGGTCTACTAAATGTGCAACACATTGGAGTTTTCTTTCTTAGTTGCGCAATTGTAAAATAAATACTGTCAAA